>JAXDDX010000066.1:500000-715000 GCA_034670405.1 Hoplostethus atlanticus | reverse complement strand
AAAGCGTCCAGCAAATAGCAGATTTAATAATAATAATAATAATAAACTTTATTTGTAAAGTGTTTTAAACCACTTAGAGTGAAGAACAATCAAATAGAAGGAAATATCATACTATGAAATAAAGCAAGTAAAAACAAGAAGGCACCACAGGAGAAAAAGATCATAGGTAAAAACAATAAAATAGTGAAGAATAAAAGGCTAAAAGTTGTAGAGTCGATAACAATAAGAGCAGAGATCCTCCTGAGGTGGTTTTGTTGTCAGGTAGTGAAGACAGCGTTGTGTGCTTCTCACTTTAATCCACTTCCTCCCTCAACAGGAGATGGGTGGCGGTCTGGTTGCAGACTGAACTGGGTAACAGCACCCAATCTAAGTCTCTTTCTGATCCTGTCCAATCATCTGATTGATTGATTGACACAATCCTCAGTAAAGGCGGTAGTGATTGGCCTGTTGTAGGAAGTCGATCAGCTCCACATGTGATTCTGCTCTATCAGCTGCATGGAGGTGGATGGTGGTCTCACAGCATGGGGGCATTTAATTAGTGTGTGTGTGTGGATGTGTGGGTGTGTGTGTGTGTGTGTGAGACATTGACTCCTCTCTCCTGTCTTCCAGCTCTCTTCATATGACAACCTGCTGCTCTGCCAGCCGGTTTCCTCTCCTCTCCCACTCAGGTTAGTAGTAGTCGTAACAGTACTAGTCTCTTTGTCTCCGTGTCTCTTTGTCTCCGTGTCTCTTTGTCTCCGTGTCTCTTTGTCTCCGTGTCTCTTTGTCACTGTGTCTCCGTGTCACCCTGTCACCGTGTCTCTTTGTCTCCGTGTCTCTTTGTCTCCGTGTCTCTTTGTCACCGTGTCTCTTTGTCTCCGTGTCTCTTTGTCACCGTGTCTCCGTGTCACCCTGTCTCTTTGTCTCCATGTCTCCGTGTCTCCCTGTCACCCTGTCTCCGTGTCTCTTTGTCACCGTGTCACCCTGTCTCCGTGTCTCCCTGTCACCGTGTCTCTTTGTCTCCGTGTCTCTTTGTCACCGTGTCTCTTTGTCACCGTGTCTCCGTGTCACCCTGTCACTGTCTCTTTGTCTCCATGTCTCTGTGTCTCCCTGTCACCCTGTCTCTTTGTCTCCATGTCTCTTTGTCACCGTGTCTCCGTGTCTCTGTGTGTCTGTCTCTCCGTGTCACCCTGTCACCGTGTTACCCTGTCACCCTCTCACCGTGTCACCCTCTCACCGTGTCTCCCTGTCTCTTTGTCACCGTGTCTCTGTGTCACCCTGTCACCGTGGCACCCTGTTACCCTGTCACCGTGTCTCTTTGTCACCGTGTCTCTGTGTGTCTCTCTCCCTGTCACCCTGTCTCTTTGTCTCCGTGTCTCTTTGTCACCGTGTCACCGTGTCTCCACAGTGGAGCCAGTTTCCTGAAGCTGCTGCAGAACCTGGGTCCGGAGAACGCCGGCACCCTGCTGCTGGCCGTCCTCACCGAGCACAAGCTGCTGCTGCACTCCCTCCGGCCCGACGTCCTCACCTCCGTCAGCGAGGCCCTGGTCTCCGTAAGACACACACACACACACACACACACACACACACACACACACACACACACACACCTCCTCCCGTCCCATACAAACTCACAGGCTGTAGTTTTGGTTGTTTTTTGAAGCTGCTCCAGGGTTTCACACCAAGAACCTGAGTCTGATGGATCCGATATTCAGTAACTTTACATTTTTCCATTTTCATGTCAAAACATTCAAAACAATTCCAAGTATCCAGAGTTTCCTCCAGAGTTTCTTCTCATCAGGGTGAAAAGCCTCTGGACCATCTGGACCATCAGCGACACTGAAACTCTCCATTGAAACCAGACTGATGAACTGATTCGCAGCAGAGGAATTCATTTTATTGAACAATGAAATGTGTCCGTCCGTCCTTCAGACCCCATGTGGCCCGGTGGTGGTCTCACCCGTCTCCCTCTCCTTCCTGTCTGTGGCCCGGTGGTGGTCTCACCCGTCTCCCTCTCCTTCCTGTCTGTCTGTAGATGAGCTTCCCTCTGCGCTGGCAGTGCCCCTACATCCCTCTGTGCCCGCTGCAGATGGCCGGTGTGCTGCTGGCCCCCATGCCCTTCATCGTGGGCGTCCACTCCAGCTACTTTGACCTGTACGACCCCCCCGCCGACGTGGTGTGTGTCGACCTGGACACCAACACCATCTTCCAGTGAGTGCAGGACGCCTGGAGGTTAGACGGGCAGGCTGGTCACTGGGCGGTGGCTGGTTCAAATCCGTGGACCGGCTGGGGAGTGGTGAATGAGAAACACTCTCAGCGACTACCGCTGAGGTGCCCTTGGGCAAGGCATAGGCTCGTGCATTTTTTAAATGATGGTGGTTTTAACAGGCTGCAGGGTCATGAAACTCACTAAACACAAAGACGGTTTGTTACAGCAGCAATGTGTTGTCTCATATAGTGGTAGTGACTAACCAGTGAGCACCCAGCAGGAGGGTTTTCTAGTGATGAGTTAAAATGGAGACTAGCGTACAGCGCTAACATCGCTAACAACAGTAACAGGCAGACCAACGTGACTTTGACAACTGTCAATCAAGAGAGCTGCCAATCACCGTAGCGATTTCTTCCTCTCTTGTCTCTCAGATCGGAGGACAAGAAGCCGTTGTCATGGCGATCATTACCCAGGAAGCACGGCAAGACTCTGTTCAACTCCCTCACCAACCTCCACAAGACCCTGGAGAAGAGTGAGTGACAGCTCCAGCCTGTCAGATCAGATCCCAGTATTTCGTTTGAGAACATCATCATGTTTTATCTGTTAAACCTCCTCAACAAAATGATGGACAACGTTAAAACAAACCCGGGAACCTAACCCCCTCTTCTCTTTACTTGCCCTCCTCTCCTCCTCCAGTTTGTACTCCTGGCCAGGAGGAGGCGACGTTGGAGTTCCTGCTGACCGACTACGACCAGATCTACGGGCGTCAGAAGCAGCTGGAGCTGGAGATCCAGGAAGCTTTCCTTCGCTTCATGAGCTGCCTGCTGCGAGGCTACCGCACCTTCCTGCTGCCCATCACCCAGGCGCCCTCCGACACCACCACCGACTGCAGCTCCCTGTTCAACCTGCAGGGTGTGTACGGCTGGGGGGGTGGGGTGTGTGTGTGTGTGTGTGTGTGTGTGTGTGTGATAATAGAGCATAACTGCACTTGAATCACTTTTTGTATCAATAAATATGATAGAAGAATATGATACTAAAATGTTAACATAATAATCTGCTGTCACATTAGCGTCACCGTTCCACATGCTTGTCTTCTACACAACTTAAAATCTACTCCTCAAACTTGAATCTGAGTGAGACAAACCACAGGCTCAATGATGATGTCCTCCTCCTCCTCCACCTCCTCCTCCTCCTCCTCCTCTTCCTCCTCCTGCAGGCTTCCTGAAGTCTCGAGAGCGAACCCACCAGAAGTTCTACACCCAGCTGACCCGGACTCAGATGTTCACCCAGTTCGTGGAGGAGTGCTCCTTCGTCAGCGATCGCCACGCCTGCCTCGAGTTCTTCGACGAGTGCGTCCAAAAGGTCAGAAGCAGACGTTTGTTATGTCTTCAGTCGGCTGGTTCAGATGTTCAGATGTTCATAATAACTCCACCTGGCGCCGAACATGAAGGAGTCGTGTCTCTTTGTACTGACCATAAAATACAAGCCAAAAATGTTGCAAAAGCATGAACTGGCAGCAGGGTGGAGACCAGTGCTGATCTGTAGCTGACCTCTGACCTCCCTGTGGAGGGGCGGGGCTAGTAGAATCTCACATTACATTTTCATTATCCAATAGAGGGATGAAGAAATAGTCTGTTTTTTGTTGCCGTGTTGTTGAGCAGGTGGACGTGGAGAAGCCGGAGGAGGTGAGGCTGATTGATCTGGATGAGAGTCACGGTGGAGAACACACCGTCTTCATCATGCCTCCTGAGGAACCGCAGGAACCTGACGGATCAGAAAGCCCCGCCCCCTACAGGTACGACGTCCCTCTGACTGGTTTAAGATTATAGATCAAGATCATATTGATTTAGCGCTAACAGGGTGCCGTTTCCCTGTTGTATGTCCAGTTATGAGACCTTCCCCATCCTGAGGGTGGAGCTCTTTGACCGTCCCCAGGATCAGCTCCGCCTCCCGGCTAAGGGCAGCGCCCCCAGTAGCCCCGCCCCCAGGCGCACCAAACAGGTACGACAACACAAAAAGCATCGGGGAGCATTCAGGACCAAATTTCCCTCTAAAATGATAAATAATAATATCTTTTCCTCCATCACTCTTTGCTCCACTTAGTCTGGAAGCAGCTTTGGACGTTCAGATAGAGGGACCCACGGTAGCTTTAATGAAATGACACTCAGATGAACAGTAGCAGAACTGAGTGACATGAATGATCTTGGACACTGTGACTTTGGATTATGGTACAATAGTTTTATCTCCTGGTAAATCAGAAGAAGATGAAGAAAACTGATCAAAACTAAATTGGACCATATATTAAACCGTCTAAAACAGACATTCATAACAACGGTTGTCTAAACTACTGACTGCTTTCTGACCCAGTTTCCCCCCCCGACAGTCCTACTGTCCATTTTAATTTAATGATTATCAATATTTCAATGCTTATCCAATATTCAGAAGCCTCAGACCGAGTGTGGGTGGGTTCGGGGGTTTCAGATCGCTGTGACATGAAAAAGGTCGACAACCCGGCAACTCAAAGCAGCTTTCCTTTCGTAACTGTTCATCTGGATTTGAAGAGTCTTCCTCCAGAATGAAATCTCCAGCATTTGAAAAAGTCAAAGCAGTGACACTACTAAACCTTCCAAAATGACAAATGGATCAAAATTACTATCCGTCTGTACTTTCTGAAGGCCAAGTGAGGTCCTTGGTTGATGATTTTACTAACCGGATCCTTTAAAGCTATTGGATGATGATCTTCCCAACGTGGTTATAAAACTCTTTATCCTTTATGTACTTACTGCTGAAACAACTCTTCATTTCACCCTCCTCCTTTTAGAGATATTGAATGATAAACCTTAGCTGATGATTTCTTTCCAAATTGGACATATAGCTCTTCATTTACTCTATTGAACATGGTGCAACCTTTCAGTCTCCCTCGTCTCCTCTACATGGGGCTAGGTATCTAGTCTGTCTAAATGAAACCCTGTAACCATTGTAATTGAATGTCCAGGAGATCAAGCTGGCCCAGAAGCGAGCCCAGAAGTACTCGACGGTTCCAGACATGTGGTCTAAGTGCCTGCTGGGTCACTGCTACGGCCTCTGGTTCATCTTCCTGCCCACCTTCGTTCGGGCGGAGAGCGCCAAGGTTCGAACCCTGCACGCGGCGTACGACGTCCTGAAGCACATGGAGAACCGCAATGTGGTGCTACCAGACGAGGTGAGACACCGACGAGGTCAAAGGTCACAACTACAGCTGTGTGATCACACCTACAGTTGGTTTTCTCTGGTCTGAACCAGAGTGGAAAGGTGTATATATAGAAACACGTATAGAAAGGATTGAAAGGAGTGAAGGTTGGGATTCAGGGGGCCCCATCATTGCCTTTGCCTAGGGCCCCAAAATCACTAAGTCCACACCTGGTTCAGGTTCACACTGACCAATCACAAGCCAACCAGGGCCTGGAAACAAAAGTCACATGACTCACCAGTAGCTGGTTCATTAAGCTGGTCAGTGTGAACGCTGTCTTGTAGTCTGATGTAGGTCAGAGGTCAGAGTGTGTGTGACCCTGCGGTGTGTTCAGGTGTGTTACCGGATCCTGATGCAGCTGTGTGGTCAGTACGGCCAGCCGGTCCTCGCCGTCCGAGTCCTGCTGGAGATGAAGAAAGCTGGGATCACCCCCAACACCATCACCTACGGATACTACAACAAGGTCAGAGCACACACACACACACACACACACACCGTGAAAGTGACAAATCCACGGTGGCCAAAACAACTTCCTCACTACAGTTTCAGTTTCCTGCAGGTGGCTGAAGGTGGAGCAGAAATATGCTGCAATGAAATGAACAATAAAGAATCGGATGGATGGATGGATATGTAGTAGATAGACAGACAGACAGACAGGTAGACTGATAGACAGGTAGATAGATGGGTAGACAGATGGACAGACAGGTAGATAGATGGACAGACAGACAGGTGGATAGATGGACAGACAGACACATATAAAGCCTCAGCACTCCCATCAGGACCGAAGCTGAACTTCAGTAGATGATTCCTCGTCGCTCGGCCGTTTGCTGTGACATCATCAGATCTCTTCTTCTCCCCTCAGGCGGTGCTGGAGAGCAAGTGGCCCTCCACCAATCAGGGTGGGCGTCTGCGCTGGGCCAAGCTGCGGAACGTCCTGTTGGCCGTGGCCCACTTCAGGCAGCCAATCAAACGGCGGCAGAAGAGCGACTCGGTGGGGTCGCGGGGAGGTCAGGATGATTTATTCAAAGAATAATATGATGAACATGCGACCATGAGGATGTTTGTCTGTGATCTCTCTCTCTCTCTCTCTCTCTCTCTCTGTCTCTCTGTCTCTCTGTCTCTCTCTCTGTCTCTCTCTCTGTCTCTCTCTCTCTCTCTGTCTCTCTCTCTGTCTCTCTCTCTCTCTCTCTGTCTCTCTCTCTGTCTCTCTCTCTCTCTCTCTGTCTCTCTCTCTGTCTCTATCTCGCTCTCTCTCTCTCTCTCTCTCTCTGTCTCTCTGTCTCTCTGTCTCTCTGTCTCTCTGTCTCTCTCTCTGTCTCTCTCTCTCTCTGTCTCTCTCTCTCTCTCTCTCTCTCTCTCTCTCTGTCTCTCGCTCTCGCTCTCATAGTTCATAGCTGCCATGAGTACTCTTGCTTTCAAGTTTGACAAAAATTGTGTTGTGTTCACTTTTCTTTAAAAGACGTCACCATGGACTCTCTTCAGAGGCCCCGCCCCCACTCCAGTCTGATTCGCCAGTCCAGCTGGAGTGGGTTGAGTGAAAGCTCTAGCCACGAATCACTGACCAGCCCTCTGGTGAAGAGCAACAGTCTGAACAGCATGAACGCCTCTGCTGACAGTAAGTCACTAACCTCTCCTCCTCCTCCTCCTCCTCCTCCTGACCTTCCTCCTCTCCTCGCACATGAGCATGCTAACACTTTGGCAGGTAACAACCATGATTTGGAGATCTAATTCTAGTTGTTGGTAAAGTACAGGGTCTGACATTGTAGGGATTCAGTCACTCCTCCTTGGGAGTCTTGAAACTCCAGTGGGTGGAGAGTTTTCAGTCCAAAACAGAGATCAGGCCCTGAGAGCTTAGAAAGCCGCTGGCCAAGTAATAGTTGAGTCATTGTATTGGTCAACAACCCCATCAACCCCCCCAGATATATAATGCTCATTTGTGCTATAGGGCAGTAAAACCCTCGCTTATTTCCCCTTTACCTTCCTGTCCTGCAGCAGTATTTGTCCTGACAGCCTCCACCTCTCCCTCCTTTTCCTCCCACAGAGGTCAAACTCTCCGGGAAGGCCGTCCTCCGCAATGCAGCGACCAACGGCTGCAGCGGCGCCGCCTCCCGTAAGCCCCCCTTGGGACCCCGAGATGCCTCCACCACCCCTCCAGCTCCCCCTGGTGGCGTCTTTGTACGACGAAATCAGGTCTGCCTCTCCACCTTCTACAAAGACTGTGCAGAGACTGCCGACTTGGACCCGGACTGTAGCTGCCAGCCTGCGGACAGAGAAGGGAGGTCAGTCTGGACAGGAACTCACCTTGAAGCAGGGTTCATACGGTCATGGAAAACCTGGAAAAGTCATAGACTTGAAAAATGTTTTTTCCAACCCTAGAAAAGTTCTGGAAAATGGATCATGGTCATATAGTTTAGTAAACATCTTGTAAATGTGTTGCTGATCTTTTCCTCCAACCAGTGAAATGTTGAATGTCTCATCTTGGCTGCTTGTTGATCCACTTCAGATCAGAAATGTCCTGATAGTTTCGGTCCTAAGAGATAGTTGGAGCAGAAATAAGACCTGGACATTCACAACACATGTTCAACAGAGAAACATGTCAGTCTGAAACGTAGACTATGAGTACATACACTTTTAGCATGGTGGCCCCAGAGGGAATTGAACCCCTAACCCTGGCAGTGTTAGTGCCTTGCTCTACCCACTGAGCTACAGCCTTGGAAGCTCCAACCCTGACATATTGGTATATTGGTATACAAGTATCTCAGTTTCTTCTTCCTCTGCTCTTTGACCTCCAGACCTCCGGGGTCGCGGGACTCGGCGGGCCGGAACAAAGCCGTGGACGAGAACTACAACAACGTCTCCTCCCCGAGCCGAGGAGGCCTGGCAGGGAAGCTCCAGCAGCTCCTCACCCCGACCCGACACCGAGTCTACGTCCGGCGAGCCGCCAGCGTGGATGACCGGCGGCCGGGAGGAGGAGGAGGAGGAGGAGGAGGAGGAGGCCGCCGAAGGGTGTCGGAGCAGAGGCAGTCCCGCAAAGCCCAAGTGGCTGAAACGCTGCTGAAAGCTAAGGACAGGCTGGTCAACGCTACCTCAGAGGTTAGGGAGGGGTGGAGTTATTGAAAGAGAGATAGATAGAGATTGAGGAAAAAGATGTGCTAATGTGCATCATTAGCTGTTCACATAGAAAGAGAGGCAGAGATCTCACTGAGATATGGAATATCTTTTTTGAGTGTTTGTACTTAAATAAGTCTTGTCCTGTAGTCACCACTGAACCAGAACATATCCCAGTCTCCTTTCCCATCTCTCCTAGTCTCCTTTCCCATCTCTCCTAGTCTCCTTTCCCATCTCTCCTAGTCGCCTTTCCCAACTCTCCTAGACTCCTTTCCCATCTCTCCTAGTCTCCTTTCCCATCTCTCCTAGTCTCCTTTCCCATCTCTCCTAGTCTCCTTTCCCATCTCTCCTAGTCGCCTTTCCCAACTCTCCTAGACTCCTTTCCCATCTCTCCCAGTCTCCTTTCCCATCTCTCCTAGTCTCCTTTCCCATCTCTCCTAGTCGCCTTTCCCAACTCTCCTAGACTCCTTTCCCATCTCTCCTAGTCTCCTTTCCCATCTCTCCTAGTCTCCTTTTCCATCTCTCCTAGTCTCCTTTCCCATCTCTCCCAGTCTCTTTTAGACCTTCTACCTATGACTAACATGGTGTCATGTTATCTCTGCATAGAGTTCGCTGTCTGTGGGCAGTGACATCGACTTGATGGACACCCCCAGCCCAGCCTATCCGCTACGCAGGTCCTGGGATGCCAATCAAGAAGGGGCGGGGCTAGAGGTAAATGAAACAATCTGAAAAAATCCCAGATTGTTATTCTTGGCAGGGTGGACAAACCTGATGACTGTAGGTTTTTACTGTAACCGTGCTTTTATATCCGTTTGATGTTACCGCTGACCCTCCCTCCCCTCATGTCAACATTACCGCTGACCCCTCCCTCCCCTCACGTCAACGTTACCGCTGATACCTCCCTCCCCCCACATCAACGTTACCGCTGACCCCTCCCTCCCCTCACGTCAACGTTACCGCTGACCCCTCCCTCCCCTCACGTCAACGTTACCACTGACCCCTCCCTCCCCTCTGTGCCCAGGTGCTGATGTCCAGCTGCTCTCTGTGTCGGAGCTGTGACTCGTTGGTTTATGACGAGGAGATCATGGCCGGCTGGACGTCGGACGACTCCAACCTCAACTCCTCCTGTCCCTTCTGCTCCGCCTCCTTCGTTCCCTTCCTCAACGCTGAGATCTGCGACCTGGGACCCGTCAGCAGGTACGAACGTTCAACAACACACAAGATGGCGCCTCACTTTATAGAGAACACAAAGAAAACAGTTTGTATATTTCAGTCACGATGGTTGAAAACTAATGTTGTCCTGTTTTTGTTTACCAATGTTTTGATTTTACTTATTTTTTTAACCACTTTTGAATGTGTTTATAAATGTTATACCCTTTTTATTGTATTCTACTTAATCCTATTTAACATTGGTGCAAAACGTTTTCCAAATCTTTTAAAAATTGTCCCTGCAGAAAAAGAAACAAACAATTTGTCTCTTTTTTGTACTTTTTTTTTGATAAAACTACAAGTTGAACTCCATTTTAAGTCCCTGCTCTCAGAACATCTGTCGTCTAAATCTTCTTCATCCTCCCTGCTCAGCGGCGAGCGCAGCAACTGGAACGTGGAGGACGGGGTGGAGAGTGCGGCGAGGCCCCCCGGTGGCCAGGAGGCCTTCCTGCGATACTGTAACGGCCTGAGTGAAGACTCCAGCTCTGAGACCAGCAGCTACTCGGAGAACAGCAACACCACCATGGTAAAACTCACACACACACTCGACAGTATATCTGTCAACCTGGTAGCATTATGTGTTCGGTCTGATATCCCATTCCAGTATAGTGGTGTTTCACTTTACCTCAGTCTGGTCTAATAGTATATCTCTCCAGTATCTGCTTTTATTTTCATAGCACCACCATGATAACACACATTCTCTCTTGTGACGGCCTCAGGGTTGGCCCTATCTTGTCTGTCCTTGGGTGTGTTTTTTCCCTTGGTTCCAGGAAGTTGATGGGTGGAGCTGAGACCTCGTTAGAGATGCAACACACCTGAGCAGGCCGGGCTCAGGAGGATGTAAAAGGCCTTCAAGATCCTCTCTCGCTCTCTCTGACCCATGGCTGACTGATTGGCATTTTGTGTTACATAGATATGCACCCACTCATGCACACACTCATCACCACTCACACAGACATTGCATACACATTGATTTGCTGACAGACATACCTCATTGTATTGTTTAGTTTCATTTACTTAATTAAAACATTAGCCTTATTTAAAGATTATGTGTGGTCTCCCTCTTTGTCACATACTTCTGAGCCAGGTTGTGACACTCTGTAGGACGCTGATATTTGGTTGTGTTTGTTGTTATGTTGGTTAGTAGTCGTGATAGTGAATCAAAAGGGATTAATATGAAGTAAAGAGTTAGAACAGCACCCTGGAGCGCCTTGCTCAAGGACACTTAGGGTCATGGGGATTGAACCTGGGACCTTCCAGTTACATGACAGTTTCTCTAACCACTTGGCGGCCAACCGTCCAGCCGATGACCCGGTGACATTTTGGGATGTTGTCTTGCTAACCGGTCTTCCTTGGCTCTCTGCACGTTGCTGCCTACCTGACGGTCTCCGCTGTCCCTCCCCTCAGGGTTCGTCGGTGGGCGGGGCTCCCCAGGTGACGGTGGCCTATCTGAGCCCTCTGGTTCTGCGGAAGGAGCTGGAGAGTCTGCTGGAGAACGAGGGCGAGGCGGTTCTGGCCCAGGCCCAGTTCCTGGACAGCCACTCCATCATCTTCTGGAACCTGGTCTGGTACTTCCAGCGCCTCGGCCTGCCCAGTAACCTGCTGCAACTGGTCCGGGCCTCGCCGCTGGTCAGCCAGCTCACACCGGTAAGGCTGCGCTCACATTGTGAGGGTCTATGGAGGACGGTAAACTCTGCAGACAGACAACCTTTACCTTCTGCCTCGGTGATGAAGACAAACCAGATGGATGAACTCACATCCGTTAGTGTTGTCTTCCATTGATATACAGTAGTGAAGAGCAAGAGCTTTGTTCTTCTGACTGAACATTGTGGGTTTCTGGCTCAGCCTCCTATTCATCACAGTGGGGATCAGAATTTCAAAATATAATTTATTAGACATTTTGAAATGAAATATTGAAAATGAACTCTGCTATTTAAAAGATCAGTGTTTACCCTACCAGCGTACATAGAATTGCAGAACCTCTTGTTTATCAAAATCACCACAAAGAGAAGTCACTTTGCCATTGTGGTTGACTGAAATCCCACAATGCCGAGTGGTATGGCCACAGAGCTAAATGAGTCTTTCTCTCCTCTATCTGCTGTGTCGCCCAGTCAGAGAACTCGGCGGTGAGGGTGAGGCTCCTCTGGGACACCCTGAGCCCCGACACCGACCACTGGCCCCCCCTCTACGTCCTCTGGAGGATCCACAGTAAGACCCATCAAACCTCCACAGCCGCCGCCTCACTGCATCACTCACCTTAGGCCAAGGAGATGAATGACTTTATGTCTCACGGTTTACAGTACTCTTTACAGTTGAAGTTACTGTAATTATGTTGCTGTGTATGGTTTTGGTTTTACTGTGACAATTTCTCCACAGTGAAGAGTATTATGGTTTCTGTACACAACGATTATGCATGTGTACTGTCAGAAAAGGTTTCTTCAAAGCCGTGTACATGCATAAAAAAACAAGAAAGATGGCTAACTAGCTTCCTGGTTACCAGTTGTGACGAGCAGTAATTTAGTAATTAGACGTGATGGCTCTGATGCAAAACTGGATTCATTTTTCTGTTGTTTTTTTTGGTGACATCAAATCATCGTTTAATGCATACTGACTGTTACCTGCTTGTGTCTTTAACTGTGGTTGCTGTTCCCCCTCCCTCCACCAGGCGGCGTGCCGATGCGTAGCTACAGCTGGCGGAGGCACAACCACCCGTTCACGCTGGCCTTCCTGGAGGAGGTGCTACGCTGGGTGGGCATGAACGAGGTGCACAAGGCCGTCACCCTCTTCATGGAAACGCTGGCCAAGCAGCCGAGCTTACCCAAGATACAGAGGTGGGGGGGGGGGGGGGGCTTAGAAATAACACTAAGTCATTAAATAAAGGAAAGTAAGTCAAGTCAATTCAGTTTTAGAGGTTTTAAAAATGGTTTCTTGGTGAGCTGTCATGCAGACCTATATTCCAATAGTAATTCATTCTAACTGCCATTGAAAAGTTCTTAAGTCTGAAATTTTTACTTGATGAGTAAAAAAGTAATGTTAATAAAAAATACACAGAAATACAATAAAATATATTCTCCTGTAAAGTGTCTTCATGATGTCGATGAAGAGTTTCGACTGGCTAAAAAGAAAATTATGATGGCTATTGACAAAATGACATCTAGAGCAAAGAGCAGATATAGGATGGTTAAATGTGCATCATTGGTTATTCACATTATACACATTCAGAGCGGATGTGCAAACAGGCAAAGTTACTTATTGAATTTAGACGTTTTCAAAATGAAAGTAAGTGGCCAGTGATGACTACGGGTCCCCAGAGCAAGTTTGATATGAGAATTAATTCCTCGAGAGTTACATGTGCAAAAAAGTGACTGTTTTACCAAAGGAGATGTCACTTGAAGCATCACGCTTTAACATGAAACATGAAAATGACAGACGGATTAACAAGTGGTGGAGTTACAGTATTTTTGTAATGGTTCAAGGTCCTATATTGTTTCCTGTCCTGTGCAATGTGAAACTGCAGATTCACATTGTGTGTCGTTTGTGTTTGACAGGAGTTTGTACAGAGAGATCCTCTTCCTCACACTGGCAGCTATGGGGAAAGACCACGTCGGTAAGCCTGAGAACCAGAGACGTATGGGAAATGACATGTAAACAATTTAGCAGCTGATATAAATGAAACACCAGGAATGTCTTCGGTTATGACGGAGAGTCTCCACACCGGGTTTAGAAATACGCAGCCGTCACGTAGATTGGTTGGACTTCATTCACACCACATCTATTTGATTTGTAACAACTGACAAAAGGAAACGTTATTAATCCTCTTGTTTCTTCCTGTCTCTCTCATGTCTTGTCTCTCCCTCATGTCTTGTCTCTCTCTCATGTCTTGTCTCTCTCATATCTTGTCTCTCTCATGTCTTGTCTCTCATATCTTGTCTCTCCCTCATGTCTTGTCTCTCTCTCATGTCTTGTCTCTCTCTCGCTTTGTCTCTCTCTCATGTCTTGTCTCTCCCTCATGTCTTGTCTCTCCCTCATGTCTTGTCTCTCCCTCATGTCTTGTCTCTCCCTCATGTCTTGTCTCTCTCTCATGTCTTGTTTCTCTCTCATGTCTTGTCTCTCTCTCATGTCTTGTCTCTCTCATATCTTGTCTCTCCCTCATGTCTTGTCTCTCTCTCATGTCTTGTCTCTCTCTTGCTTTGTCTCTCTCTCATGTCTTGTCTCTCCCTCATGTCTTGTCTCTCTCTCGCCTTGTCGCTCTCTCATGTCTTGTCTCTCTCTCATGTCTTGTCTGTCTCCCTCATCTCTTGTCTCTCCCTCATGTCTTGTCTCTCCCTCATGTCTCTCTCGCCTTGTCTCTCTCTCATGTCTTGTCTCTCCCTCATGTCTTGTCTCTCTCTCTCATGTCTTGTCTCTCCCTCATGTCTTGTCTCTCTCATGTCTTGTCTCTCCCTCATGTCTTGTCTCTCTCGCCTTGTCTCTCTCATGTCTTGTCTCTCCCTCATGTCTTGTCTCTCTCTCGCCTTGTCTCTCTCTCATGTCTTGTCTCTCCCTCATGTATTGTCTCTCTCTCATGCCTTGTCTCTCCCTCATGTCTTGTCTCTCTCTCGTCTTGTCTCTCCCTCATGTCTTGTCTCTCTCTCATGTTGTCTCATGTCTTGTCTCTCCCTCATGTCTTGTTTCTCTCTCATGTCTTGTTTCTCTCTCATGTCTTGTCTCTCCCTCATGTCTTGTCTCTCCCTCATGTCTTGTCTCTCTCTCATCTTGTCTCTCTCATGTCTGGTCTCTCTCTCATGTCTTGTTTCTCTCTCATGTCTTGTCTCTCTCTCTCATCTTGTCTCTCTCTCATGTCTGGTCTCTCCCTCATGTCTTGTCTCTCTCTCTCATCTTGTCTCATGTCTGGTCTCTCTCTCATGTCTTGTTTCTCTCTCATGTCTTGTCTCTCTCTCATGTCTTGTCTCTCTCATATCTTGTCTCTCCCTCATGTCTTGTCTCTCTCTCATGTCTTGTCTCTCTCTCATATCTTGTCTCTCTCTCATATCTTGTCTCTCCCTCATGTCTTGTCTCTCTCTCATGTCTTGTCTCTCCCTCATGTCTTGTCTCTCCCTCATGTCTTGTCTCTCTCTCATGTCTTGTCTCTCCCTCATGTCTTGTCTCTCTCTCATGTCTTATGTCTTGTCTCTCCCTCATGTCTTGTCTCTCCCTCATGTCTTGTCTCTCTCTCGCCTTGTCTCATGTCTTGTCTCTCTCTCATGTCTTGTCTCTCCCTCATATCTTGTCTCTCCCTCATGTCTTGTCTCTCTCTCGCCTTGTCTCTTCCTCATGTCTTGTCTCTCTCATGTCTTGTCTCTCCCTCATGTCTTGTCTCTCCCTCATGCCTTGTCTCTCCCTCATGTCTTGTCTCTCTCGCCTTGTCTCTCTCTCATGTCTTGTCTCTCCCTCATGTCTTGTCTCTCTCTCTCATCTTGTCTCTCTCATGTCTTGTCTCTCCCTCATGTCTTGTCTCTCTCTCATGTCTTGTCTCTCCCTCATGTCTTGTCTCTCGTCTTGTCTCTCCCTCATGTCTTGTCTCTCTCGTCTTGTCTCTCTCGTCTCTCTCTCTTGTCTCTCTCTCTTGTCTTGTCTCTCCCTCATATCTTGTCTCTCTCTCATGTCTTGTCTCTCCCTCATGTCTTGTCTCTCTCTCTTGTCTTGTCTCTCCCTCATATCTTGTCTCTCCCTCATATCTTGTCTCTCTCTCATGTCTTGTCTCTCTCTCTTGTCTCTCTCTCTTGTCTTGTCTCTCCCTCATATCTTGTCTCTCTCTCATGTCTTGTCTCTCCCTCATGTCTTGTCTCTCCCTCATGTCTTGTCTCTCCCTCATGTCTTGTCTCTCTCTCATGTCTTGTCTCTCTCTCATGTCTTGTCTCTCCCTCATGTCTTGTCTCTCGTCTTGTCTCTCCCTCATGTCTTGTCTCTCTCGTCTTGTCTCTCTCTCGTCTCTCTCTCTTGTCTCTCTCTCTTGTCTTGTCTCTCCCTCATATCTTGTCTCTCTCTCATGTCTTGTCTCTCCCTCATGTCTTGTCTCTCTCTCTTGTCTTGTCTCTCCCTCATATCTTGTCTCTCCCTCATATCTTGTCTCTCCCTCATATCTTGTCTCTCGCTCATGTCTTGTCTCTCTCTCTTGTCTTGTCTCTCCCTCATATCTTGTCTCTCTCTCTGGTAGCTGCGTTTGATAAGAAGTACAAGGCGGCCTACTCTCGGCTCAGCAGCACTCTGGGTCGCGAGGAGCTCCGCAGGAAGCGAGCCCAGCCTCCCAGCCCCAAGGCCGCCGACTGCCGACGCAGCTTCCACCCGCCGCTTGAATGCTGATTGGCCCACAGACAGGAAGCGCAACATCCTGACTCCCCCGCCCCCCCTCCGATAGCCACGACGCCCTTCCCCGCTAGGAAGAGGAGAAACGGCGAAACCAGGATCTCTGCTGCCTTCACCTGCTTTTATTCTTCCTGTCTGCTGCCTCCTAGTGGATATTTAGGGCTGTTACGCTCTCTCCTGCCCTCTGTACCTCTCTATGCCTTGTTGGTGTGAACCATTCACTTCCCATTTTGAGGATCCTGATGATGATCTAACCGTTAGACATCTCGTCATGCAACACAACAAGGGTGTAATATAGTGCAGTAATCTATGCATATGTTGTCAACATGCATCCATGCGACTAGAAGACTAGAGGACTAGAGGACTAGATGGTTTGGGTTAGAGCATGTCCAGTGGATCGGATGTGTCGGTGTTTTTGTAGCTGAAACCCCAGACGAGAAGCTGAGATGTCTCACTCCCTCAAACCTCTCGTCATCTCTGCTTGTAAGGAATCTTCTAGATCAACTCTTGAGGCTGCAGCAATATGAAGTTGCATTTCTGGAACAGCTTGGATTTGAAAGGGCGCCGCCATGACGGCTTATTCATCTGGGAGGGAGACGGTATGCTCAAAAGGAGGGTGTTGCTTCCCGTCGGGGAGGACAGGGAGGGGATTTGATATCATTTGATACCCACATGGGAAGACGGGGGCCTGGTGTGATGGAACCAGAGGGCCGTTGTTTACAGGGTGTTGGACAGCAGGTGAAACCAAGTCGCCTGCAGCGAGGATTTGGCCATGAAACGACTTTTAACAGACAGAAAGATGGGAAACGTCCCAGAGACGCTGACTGGGAGACTTTCATCACAGGCTTGTAGCAGCTGGTAATGTGGGAACTACTGGACGATGTACTGACCTGTCAAAATATAATACAATGTCCTTCTGAATGGGTCAGATGCAGTAAACCCTGTTAATGTAACAAGTTCCCATATATATCTAGATATATATAAAAGCATTAAACAGCTGTTATTAGAATCAGAAGAATAATAGATTAATAGATAGATTTATTAATAGATAATAATTACAAATGATCACAGTCTCAGTGAATATTATTACATAATGTTTCTAAACTATGAGGGTTTATTACATCATCGACTCGTCGATGGACATTTTTATTACACTTTGACACGTTTGACATTATCAGTTGTTAAACCACTACGAGAATTGTGGCTGTTTTTCTTTTTTAATGTTCTTTTTTTGTTTTGTGTTGATTTTGAAACTTCTCACCTTGAAAGGGATGTAAAGACTTCAAATGGCAGACAGGTTGATATTATGAAAGGACACTCTTAAAAACCACGAGTCATCTTCAACAGGATTATAAATCGGTCTAGTTTGGGATTAAACATTTTTGAAATAATAAAATAATTTGTTGATTTTAAACGGGATGCAGTGGAGGGTGAGCCCACCTGAACTCAGCTGCCTTGTCTTAATGTAGGTTAGTAACATGAACACTGGGAAGGATGAAGGATGTTGGACCAACAAGCTGCCACATGAAGCTGGGAGAGTAACTCAGAGTATTTCTAACGCTGGTTGGTACAGAAATTGGATCTAGGAAAAGTCACGGACGACCTCGACCTTCTGGTGTGAACGCAGAAATGAATGTTTTGGTTTGGTTTGTTTTGGTTAGCCGGTGACCGTTTACCCTCCCTGTCGTCACCACGTCCCACATGAAGATGACTCGTCCTGTTGAAGCGGACCGTGTCGTCTGGGTTCGACCTCACCTGACGCAGTCCCAACTGTGTTGTTGCCTGAGGTTGGACTGGAAAACTCCCAGCATGCATTGCGACAACCACATCGTGCAGGACCTGATTTCATTTGATCTTTATTTACCCAGGGAGGGTTTTTTTTACGAAGCGTGCATGTTCCTTCTATCAGCCCCTCCCTGCTTCACACAACTCCACTCAGCTCCACTCGGTGCCTTGCTCAAGGGCGCCTCGGCAGCAGCTCTTGAGGGGGGTGGGGGCGGGGTTACTTTACTTATCCAGCAGGTCCAGGGGTTTGAATTTGTGACCTTCAGCCTTCTGGGTTTTTGTCCAGTGTAGCTGCAACCCGGTAAAATTTAACTTTAGATTTGTCTTTTCCCGTCACTGAACTGACAGACGATCTAAACATGGTGATTTATGATTGGGTTTGTTCTGCCTTGATCATATTAAACGATTGATCCTGAACACTAGGCCTGTGCTTTAGTCGTGAGGAAAGGAAGTGAGTTAAACAAGCTACGGTGGCCTGTAGATGACACAAATACCAGTCACATTTCCCAGTGCAGAGCAGGAAGCTAGCTGATTGTATCTTATAGATCCAACTGAAATGTCGTTTCAGGGCTGGAAAGTGAGTTTTGAAAGCCAGAAGTCATTTCTCAAGAACTCGTTCAACCTCCCAGGTATGATCATTTTGCGATATGGCACAATAAAATCCTGACTTACTGCCCCTTTTAAATACTACTGTTATTTTATTTGAACATCCTTGCTGTCCCGTGAAAACCTCCTACCTCCAAACTGTCAGCTTTTCAGAAAGAAAAACAGCCTCATTTTCAGTTTGACAGTCGTGTGTTTTTGAGTAAAGGGTTTCATGAGACCAGCGGAGGTCCGGAAGAGGTTGTCAGACTTGACAGGTGAAGCTGTGATGATTTATCCTTGTGTTGGGAGAGTATCATGTTAAACATGTTGAACTTAGTCCACTATACCAACCGTCAGTCAGACGTCCAAATCTAAAACAATCCATTTGGCCGCTAAAAGGGAGGAAGTGGTGAAATTGGGATTCACCAGAAAAAAGGTTTATTTATCTGTTCCTGTTTGTTGTTCTGCGTCGCTGAAATGGATTTAAGTTAAATAATGCAGGAAGTTCGACTCGGAGGTCAGAAGTCATTCGTGATTCATGAAAAGTGGATCAGCAGGTTACACTGGTTTCTTCAGCAAATATAAAACTATTTCTGCCATTATCCACATTATGAAGTTAAAACATCTCAGCTGATCTCAAATCATCCACCCTGGATTATCCAGCCGATCCGTGTTTAGGTGATCATCCATTTCCTGATGATAAGAAACATAAAAAACACAGTGCTGCACCGGTCAGTTGGAGAAACCCTTGAACCGTGAAAAGAGGAGAGGCAACCTGCCATCGGTGTACAAGCTGCTTCTAACTGGAGTCAATAAAATTACAAAAATGACATACAATAGTGACCAGACCAAGTCCAAGTCCATAAAGCGCTGGAGACCAGAACCACGTCCTGGCTGAAACCTCTAGCCGGGTCACTGTTCCAAAACATTCCTATCAATAACTGATGCAGTTATCAATGGTTAGAGATCGAATAGGATAGAGACGACCAATAAAGACCATCAGGACCAAGTACAGGTGACTCTGACTTTGACCTTTGGTGCTCTACAGGGTTCTTTCGCGGGTCTGCAAGCCGAGGTTCCCTTGAGTAAGACATTGACAAGGTTCCTATGGTCATGGAAAACCTGGAGTCATGTCATGGAATTTAAAAAAATGTGTTTTCCAAGTGTGGAAAAGTTTTGGAAAATGTAACGTGCATTTAGTTTAGTTAACATCTTGTAAATGTGTTGCTGGTCTTTTCCTCCAACCAGTGAAATGTTGAATGTTCCAGCTTGGCTGCTTGTTGATCCACTTCAGATCAGAAATGTCCTGATAGTTTTGGTCCTAAGAGATAGTTGGAGCAGAAATAAGACCTGGACATTCACACCACATGTTCAACAGAGAACAGAGACTCTGATGGTCCTGGAGATGCTGCTGGAGGTCCTGGAGTTTGATTACCAGAAAGGTGTGTTTGACACGCTGACGTCTTCGTCTCTGTTCTCAGGCTACTTCTACTCCCAGGATGTGAGTCAGATCTGGCGGGTGGCCGAGGCGTTGGAGGTGGGCATGTGGGCGTCAACGAGGGCCTCCTCTCCACCCCGGAGGCCTCCTTCGGCCCTGCACTGACCCCCTACCTGCCAAGTTGTTTTTTGCAGGAAGTTTAATTTCCAACATGAGTCTTTAGTTTCTGTCTGTTCAGGTGGAGATGCGGCAGCCGACTGAGGGGCGTTCACTGACCCGTAAACCATCTAGTTCACCTGCTACACTTACAGGGAGTTTTCCATTTGACCGTGTCAGAAGGTTTGTGGTCGACGGTCGGCGCTGAGCGACGTGTGTATTTAACATTTAAGGTTTCTGTGTTTGCTGTTGTAATTTATATGACTGTGATTTCAGTTGTACATGTTTTGTTTTAAAAAAAAAAATACAGACCGATTACCTAAACTGCTTTGCTTTGTGTTGCTTCATTGTGTTTGTAAAATAAAACTTTATTGATCCTGGAAATTGGGTCGACAGACAGACAGATTTTTTTAAACCTACCTAATCCTTTTTTTCTCTATTTTCTTTATGAAACTTCCTCATTCTGTAACTATGATCAATTTAACGCTGAATTAAAGAAACCTGGTTTCGTAATCAATAAAAAAAAAAACACTAAGGATTATTCAGAATTGGTTATTATAGAACGTATTGATCACAGGACTGTTGGTTCATGATGACACACAGAGTGAGTCATGATGTACTGAAACCAGACTGCTGTAAACAGACATCAGTGTTGCATCATCAGCGTTGCTGGTTGAAATCCCAGATCCTTCCTCATCCTCATCCTCATCACACTGTGCTGATTATACCGGAAATGAGGCTAGCTTGTCTTCAAAATAAAAACATAAAATATTCACTTCTGAAAAATATCGCACAATTATATTTAGTTTTCACATATTAGGGTTTTTGATAGCCGATACGTTGTGGGGACAATATCTTCAATATCTTCTAAAAATGTCTAAAAATTCCAGTGTTTTCTCCAGAATTTTATTCTTGTCAGGGTGGAAATGTGGAAATGTAAAGCTGGTGGAGCAACAGGAAGAAATAGTTAACAAACCAACAAATGAAGGTTTGTCTGTTTAACAGCACCCCCTACTGGACAGACGTTTTAATGTGTTGAGGTTGAATCCTGCGGGCTGCAGCAAGGGGTACTAGGTCCATGTGGGTCAGACTTCTTTGAACAGAGACTGACGTAGGTGTCTGTCTGGGCCTGATGACATCATCAAAGCGCATCAGCTGGGTGCAAAGGGGCAAGTTAAGTCAGCACAGAAAGGTGTGTGTGAGAGAAAAGAGGAGACAAGAAACATATGCTGGTTTGTGTGTGTGTGTGTGTGTGTTGCATGTGCACGTTTCAGGGAGAGAGTCTGTCTATATTCTACTAACTATATGTGAATGAAATATCAGTATGAATTGAATCTTTTCTCAGAATAATAACTAATACTGACAACAGTGAATTTGTTTTTGAGCAGCTGGGATCATTTGGGATCGTTCCTTTATGCAGTGAAAGACAGAGCGACCCTGGACAGGTCACCAAAACAGATCGACTGTCAGTCATGTTCACGTCTTCGGGCAATTTAGAGTCTCCAATCCACCTGAGCTGCATGTCTTTGGACTGGGGGAGGAAACTGGAGGACCTGGAGGAAACCCACCAAACACCCAGAAGATACTGACCCACCTTGTTCTGAATGTGAAGTCAGAGAAGAGTCCATATGTGCAGGTATATATCTGAATGAATGCAACAGCAGCTGCAAACTATTTGCTCAGATTTCTCTTTCTCCTTGAACATAATGTCCTAGTGTCGTAACTCAGTGACTACCGGTGACTGAATCTGTCAGATGGCGTCTTGTCTGCCCGTTCTCACTTTGGTTGCAATTGTTGTAGAGAATTTGATGCCAAAATGGTTTGTGGATCCGCGACTTCACGACGCTGTAGTGAAGTGAGAACGAGCAGATTCAACATCCGTGATGCACAAGACGCCATCTGACAGGCTGCAGTGGCAGATTCAGTAACCGGTAGTCACTGAGTTACGACACTAGGACATTATGTTCAAGAAGAAAGAGAAATCAGCTGATCGATTTCTGAATCACTGACCTACAGTGCCTACCCTTGTCTGATAACCAATGTGCAGTAATACAAGGACTCACGCCACAAACACTTAGTGAGAGCTGTGGTGGGAGCCGTTGTGATGAATGGCTGTGTGATCCTCTCATTGGTTTCAGGAGGTCAACAAACTCCCTCCTATCAGCGACCTCAGCCCCGTCCTCCTTGTCCAGGTTAACTACATTTGGAAATGCTGAGAAACAAACAGGGAATCAGTCAAATCATCTTCCTGACTCACAAAACGGGTGATGAAAGTCATGAATTCAACCAATTCCACGTCTTCAGCAGCTTCCGCCTACTGGACTACCAACCTCTGTCAAGTGATCCAGAGATCTGAAGGTGAAGCAGCTGGTGTCAAGCTGCCTGTTTCCCAGACCTCCGCTGGGGTCTAAAGGAGGGTCAAGTGGATTTGAAATACCTCTCATCACTTTAGCTGAATTACTGATTGATACTTACTATAAATACTGTATGTGTTGTGGCACCTTGAGCCTCCAGCCTTTGTACGACACGTAGAATCATCCAGAAGGTGATCGGCTGGCTGACCCAGGATGTTGATGATGAAGCGCATCTGGAGGGAAAACACAGGATCAGTCTAGACCATCAGGGCTCCATGTGTTTTTATTACTTGTCTGCTGTGATCACCATCTGCTGGTCTCAGAGTAGTTACTGCTATCAATAATCTATGTGGATGCAGCAGCACTAGATGGACCAGGAATAGTGCAGAGAGAGAGCAGAGAGTCCAGAGCAGAGAGTCCAGCTATAGTTTTCAAGATTCAAGATTCAAGAAGTTTATTTGTCACATACACACACGAGGTGTGCAGTGAAATGTAAAGTGGCAATGCTTAGCAGAAATGTGCAAAATAACAGGTTCACACTATTTACAATAAACCAACACAATATTTACAATGTCACAGTTTTAAGAGCTCTATATAAAAAACAACACAATATTTACAATAAGAGCACTTTATAAAAATATAGTGAAAAAGGGGAAATTGTATGTATAATATAATATAAATTATAAATGATGTGTAGTCTTTACCTAAGTGTGTGTGTGTGCATAAGAGGGGCAGTGTGTGTGTCTTGGTGGGGGCCCTGGTGAGGTCAGAGTTCACAGTCCTGATGGCCTGAGGAAAGAAACTCCGTCTCAGTCTCTCTGTTTTGGCAGCGTGACTACGGAGGCGCTTGCCTGACCGCAGCAGCTGAAACAGTCCGTTGTTGGGGTGGTGAGGATCCTTCATGATCCTGCAGGCTCTGGTTCTGCACCTCCTGGTGTACAAGTCCTGCAGGGTGGGGAGTGTAGTTCCAATAGTGCGCTCAGCCGAACGCACTACTCTCTGCAGAGCCTTCCTGTCCTGAGCGGAGCTGCTGCCAAACCAGGCAGTGATGCTTCCTGTCAGGATGCTCTCTACAGCTCCAGAGTAGAAGGACTGAAGGATCCTCCGGGAAACTTTAAATTTCCTCAGTTGCCTGAGGTGGTAAAGGCGCTGCCTTGCCTTTCTCACCAGAGTGTCTGTGAGGTACTGACCACGTCAAAGTCACGCCGCCCAGGGAAGAGTGGCTGTCCAACAAGTCTGACATCACATGGGACCACATGTTGATGGCCTCGGAGAATGGGAGCATCAAAAGGATTTCTGGAGACCCGAGGGTGGAGAACAGCAGCACACCGAATGAGGCATAAGAACACAACATGGCAGAAATCAGCTGAAAAAAGAAGGAGGTTGTCACAGCAGGGGCAATTCCAGGATTTTTAAAATGAGGTGGCACAGGGGGGACCAAGAAGCAGTCAGGGGGGACCAAGAACCAGTCAGGGGGACCAAGAACCAGTCAGGGGGGCCAAGAACCAGTCAGGGGGAGCCATGGGAAATCAGAAAATTATATCAGAAATAAATACAGCATTGAAACCATTCTACAGTTTAAAATTCCCAACGTCATTGGATCAGATCCAAGTTAACATTCTCAAACCCCACATTTCAGTGTTTACCACTTTATTGTAGCCTATTTGGGAAAAGTGATTGTGCCTTTAAAACAACAGGAAGAACCGATAAAGTAATATTTGTCTATTTTCTATTTATGTGGTGGTGCACCGCTGCTGAATAACACAGTAAAGTCATAGCTATTCACTAGTCTACCGAAGCTAAGCTAACTAACTAGCTACGTAATATTATAATGGGACTCTTGGGAGCTTTTGAAGCAGTTATACCCGCGAGGGTGGTCTTTACTAGGGTGGTCTTTACTAGGGGGTGGTCTTTACTAGGGTGGTCTTTACTAGGGGGTGGTCTTTACTAGGGCAATCGAGGCTTCACCTATGCATATTATTGCAGCAGAGAACGACAACACCCCAGTCCACATATTTCAAAATATATAATTGAGTGCAGTGTTTCCCACAGAATTAGATTCTATTTGTGGTGGTAGCTGACCGGGGGGCGGGGCGCTTTCTTAAATAATACTGTATATAAGGTGCTTCACTGCAAATATTTTAATTGCCAAGTACTTTGTGACAAATAAATAACTGAACAATATATACAGCTCCATTGCTTCACGCTGACACACACACACACACACACACACACACACACAGAAATGCCCTGCTGCTACATCTCTGTGTTTGCTGTCTATCTCACCTGTTCTTCTGCCTAGCTGGCTGCTGTGTGAGAGCCATGTCCGCTTCCTGATTGGGTCTTATCAGTCAGACGTATCCTTCCCTGGTGATGGATAGTGCTCCTGGTACCGCGGTAATATGTCGCTGTATTTGCTTTGCGACGACTCCCAATCTATACTCTCCGCCGCTTTACCGCCGTATACTCGTTTGTTACTTTCAGTAACAGTTCCACTTTGTCGTCCGTCCAAACAAAGATATCTCTGCTCTTACTTTTCGCCATTGCCGTTTTTTGTAACGGTATTTTCTGCAAATAAGCAACAGCAAAGCAGACAATCTGCTTCCTGTTTACACCGGCACGCGCATGCCCAGTGTAGGTGACTGGTCACGTGAAGAGTTTTCAGGCGTTAGTATTGAGGGATATAATTTATGAAACGGTGCTAAAACGCTTGTGTGGACGGAGATCGTTTTAGTTTCAAAAGTCCGTTTTAAAACAAAAAGGTATTAGTGTGGATGTAGCCTCAGAGTGTGACGGAGAGGAGGGGCTACTCACAGACGGTCTGTGTTGGTGAGAGAGAGAGCGAGGCGAGGAGAGGAGGAGGGGAGGAGCTAATCAATGCGCTGTGCGCAGGTCTGCAATGAAATAAGATTTTACCCATTTTAAATAGTAAAAACATAGAAAATCAATGTGTCGGTCAATGTTGATATAAATAAATCAATGTATGGGAAACACTGGTGTGTGTACATACCATGGACGGAGACGTGGTCTGTGGTCGAGTTGTGTTCCGCATCGCAAATCAAGCAGCTATTGACAGCGCTCTGATCCAATGGCGTTGGGCATTGTCAGATTGACAGTACTCTAGCCCAATGGCGTTGGGGGGGCCCAAGGGGGGGGCCATCATATTTCAGGGGGGGCGGTGCCACCCCGTGACCCTTGTGACTTCATTCATTTGCTTGTCTTCTGCTTTCCTTTGGTCCTGCTGCCACAGTGAAGTCACACTGCCATCTTGTGGTGGACCGGCCACATCTCACCCATGGATATTAAGTTTCATAAGTAGTATAGGTTTTGTAATTTCTGAACTTTAAATGGTGCCTGAGGTAAGGGAAAAAGATGCCTGGTAAGAGAGCAAAGAAAAATAATTTGGTTTTGTGTGAAGGGCTGCCGTTGTGGATGGATTTAAGGATTCACCTGGACATATTGAAGTTTTTGCCACTGTGCCTGTCTAGACACTGCTACCTACAGTAAGATCTAGCCTGATGCTGTGTGAGTTTTAAGTAGCATAACAGTTAGGGTAACAGCTAGTTTGAGGGTTAGGCTTATTCATACTCCCCAATGTGTGATTTTCATGACAAACCCCATTTATTTACTCAAGGCAGAACGAAATTAAGACTTGTCAAAAAGGGATTGCTAACTCAGACTGCATCTCTACAGCTACAGCTCTAAATAAAATGTCACCCAAATTCACTTTGAAATGATCCTTTCACCCCCCCCCCCCCCGTAAGTAAGAATTTGGCATAGAAACAAAAGGAAACACTTAAAACAGCTTTATTTAAAGAGGAGGTAAAACACATTGTTGAAGTTTGGAGAACTATTACTATTACATTAGAACTATTAGAACTATTACATTAACTATACTATAAACCATCCTTTTTTAATATTCCTTCTCTTCCTAATACTCTTCCCCCTCTTCATCTTCTTCAACGGAATCAACGCCCACCTCTTCGTAATCCTTCTCCAGGGCCGCCATGTCTTCTCTGGCCTCAGAAAACTCTCCCTCTTCCATGCCCTCGCCAACGTACCAGTGGACAAAGGCCCTCTTGGCGTACATCAGGTCAAACTTGTGGTCAAGACGAGCCCAGGCCTCGGCAATGGCTGTGGTGTTGCTCAGCATGCACACTGCCCTCTGGACCTTGGCCAGGTCTCCTCCAGGCACCACAGTTGGTGGCTGGTAGTTGATGCCCACCTTGAAGCCTGTGGGGCACCAGTCCACAAACTGGATGCTCCTCTTGGTCTTGATGTTACTGATGGCCACGTTGACGTCTTTGGGCACCACATCTCCACGGTACAACAGACAGCAGGCCATGTACTTGCCGTGACGAGGGTCACATTTCACCATCTGATTGGCGGGCTCAAAGCAGGAGTTGGTAATCTCAGCCACGGTAAGCTGCTCATGGTAGGCCTTCTCAGCAGAGATGACTGGAGCATAGGTCGTCAAGGGGAAGTGGATACGTGGGTAGGGCACCAAGTTGGTCTGGAACTCAGTCAGGTCCACGTTGAGAGCTCCATCAAAGCGCAGTGAAGCGGTGATGGAAGAGACAATTTGGCTGATGAGACGATTGAGGTTGGTGTAAGTGGGGCGCTCAATGTCCAGATTGCGGCGACAAATGTCGTAGATTGCCTCGTTATCGACCATGAAGGCACAGTCAGAGTGCTCAAGGGTGGTGTGGGTGGTTAGAATGCTGTTATAGGGCTCTACCACTGCTGTGGAAACCTGGACACGGGCATGGGAGGAAAAAAAACTCAGTAGGAGGAAGTAGGATATGTATTATTATTAGTGTATAGTACATGTACATACCTGAGGTGCAGGATAAATGACAAATTCCAGCTTTGATTTTTTGCCGTAGTCCACAGACAGCCTTTCCATGAGCAGAGAAGCAAATCCAGAGCCGGTTCCACCACCAAGACTATGGAAGATGAGGAAGCCCTGGAGTCCAGTGCACTGGTCTGACTGGTGAGAGAGAAGCACAACGATTGCTGACATTTCACAGTACCACATCATGTCATTTTGTGTACACGGCACTAGCTGGGAATAGCATTCAAATTTGCTAACCATCTTGCGGACTCTATCCAGCGCCACATCCACCATCTCTTTGCCAATGGTGTAGTGGCCTCGGGCGTAGTTGTTGGCAGCATCCTCCTTGCCAGTGAGCAACTGATCCGGGTGAAACAGTTGCCGGTAAGTGCCAGTGCGGACCTCGTCTGTGTACAAAAATTATCAACAAATGATCAGGCAAAATTGTAGGAATAGTTAGTGTGTTCAATGTCTAACTTCAGTGACTTCATTCTACTAAAATAAAGGAGCTAACACTAGTAAATCAAGAGGTAAAGTAAAAAGGAACTGAATAGCAGGCAGCACATAAGGCAAGTGTACAAAAATAGGTTTTAAGAAGTGATTTTACCATGATGTAGCGTTAGTTGGTGCCTGTACCCTGTACCAAACGCAACTGGTTATCAGGTGTATAGGAATGTATTCAACTTACCTACAACGGTTGGCTCCAGATCAATCAAAACAGCCCTGGGTACGTACTTCCCCGCGCCGGTTTGGCTGAAGAAAGTGTGGTAAGAGTCATCTCCACCACCGACGGTTTTATCGCTGGGCATTTGGCCGTCAGGTTGAATCCCATGCTCCAGACAGAACAGCTCCCAACAAGCATTCCCTATCTGCACTCCGGCCTGACCGACGTGGATGGAAATGCACTCGCGCTGCAGAAGAAACCGAATGGATTTAACTTCATATTAACTATTACATTCATTTTAGTAAATACAATCCAAACTCACTAACATGCTTTGTTCATCAGAATAATCCCTATCACTTAACAGTTGGCTACCATGAATAGCGCGAAAGACTGATAACGTTAACGTTTGCTAGTTAGTTAATCGCTAAAGTTAACCGTTGTCTTCCGCCTACAGACGACAATTATTAGCATTGGTCAAGTCAAATGCCTTCTATTCACATACCTTACCATGTTTATTGATAATCAAATGGCTGAAAATTTGACCAGTAAATTGATAGCTAACGTTTCCGTTCCAATATAACGACGGTTAGCTAACAAGGCTGTGTAACAAGTCAAGGTTAACTAACCTAACGTTAACCGTTACCATTTAAAAAAACAACTAAAAAACAGTTTCACCTTTATAAAGGCTTATGACTAGATCACCGCCATTATGATTAAATTAGTTAACGTTAGTTTTGGTAGTTCCTGTCAGTCATAATATTGATTTTGATCAGTATTATCAAAAGGCAATACTTGTTTTTGATCAAATTTGTCAGCTTTCGAAAAACGTTTTTCACACATCCCTAGATTCACGTTACATTCCTGTCTCGATCAAATTTCATCCATATATATGTAATTATTTTTAGGAAATATTATCCAAAATACCTAACATGCTTTAGTCGTCAGCATAATCCGTATCACTCAACAGTTGGCTAACATTAATACCGGGAAAATCTGATAATGTTAACGTTGGCTAACGTACGTTCGTCTTTCAATGACAGTTGTCAGTCCTAGTTAAGATAATTGTCTTATAGCCACTAAACTCACCATGTTTGTAGGTAATCAAACGAACGAAAATTCAACCAAAGTAAAACAAAACCTGACTGTTTTATAGCTACCGTTACGGACTGTTAGTTAGCAGAGCGTCTTCACAAAGTAAATGTTAACCTCAGATTTTTCTTTAACTTAAAACCTGATTGGCCAGACTTACGACTGGACCACCCACCCGTATCATTTAATTGGTTCGTTTTTCTGCCAGTCATATGTTTTGGCTCGTCATTGGACGATAATAATAATAATTTTAATCACTAATAATAGGACAATATTATTTTTTTCCTATTTTTTCTACTACTACTACAACAAATAATAAACATGTAAAGCACACTTACCAGTATTCATATGAATTATGTTATAGTTAGTAACGATTTAAACAGTGCCTGAAATGTAAATGTGATGTAAAAGATTGCATATTGCAAAAACGACAATGGACAATGCATTGGCCAAGTTAAGACCCCTCACGTTTTAAGAGGACATAGCTTTAAAAAGAAGTTTAATTATCCACAAGATAGCGTGATTTATTACCATAATGAAAAGAAAATCATTGTACGTGACATGGTATGGTACAAAAATATAATTGGGTGTTGTTAGTAACACTAACATGCTTACAACACAGAAAGAAATAAAACCAATTTCTGGAATAATAACTAAGGAACTTCTGTAGACAAATGCATGTAATCCTTAACAATAAACCCATACTGAGTAAAATAAATGTCTCAGTATTGTGTTTCAGAACAAAATAAGATTCATCTATTATCATGTCATTAATAGGAATTTTCCCCAAGGATATTACAGATCAGTGCTCGGACTCTCCCATATTTCATCATCATATATATAAGGAGTAGTTGTGACTTTCTCTGTGGAAGTCAAACCGAGGTCATGACATATTCTGGCAGTTGTCTCCTCAGCAGTCATGATGAGAGCCCTTCCAACCTGCTGAGCACTTGGTGCTGCGCTTTGTGCCGAGTCCACTGGAGTAATCTGGGATTGTTCTAAGCAAATTTGCTCACTCAATGAACCAGTCTCCTGGTCGCACTCTTTCATTTATGTTCCAGTTTTGTGGCATGCACTGCTCGACCACTGTGCCTGTGGCATCTACAGCTGCACTAGGTCTTGACTCCTTGCTCATATCTGCCAACAATGCAGTTTCTGAGGAGCCCTGATGGATCACTCACAGCTCTCTGCTGCCTTCATGTGATGCCATTGCAACACCTCCTGTTGAACCCTTTTCTCCAGCAGCCACAGAGGTTGACTGGGTTAAACCCCTCAGTTGCTCTGATGTCATTTCCTGTGTCCTGTGGCACTCGCTAGCTGTGATAGCTGATGTGGCCTTGATCCCCTCCTGGTGATGAGGTCTGCTCTTGTCGGAGGAAGAAGCCCAGGTTTCAGGCCAGTGATGAAGACCGGACCTCCACGCCAACACTTAATCTTCTTCACGATTCTGTAGATTCTGTAGTTACTGGAGTCTCAAACAGGTTCAAAGAATTCACTGGAGATGATCAGAGTTCGATGCAATAGAGCTTTATTCTTCAACAGAGACAAAACCCGAGTTGGTTCCGGAACCAGACTGAAATACAACTGTCTGTGCATGATCTTATATATCCTAAAAACTGGGTGGAGAATACTGATTCTACGCCCATTTTTCATTAATTTTAGCTTTGTCAGCAAGAAAATAATGGTGTCTAAACGCCAAATTTGGTCCTATGGGGGGGTCTTTGTGGGCACCCTTGGACACCCTTATTGTGAGAAGGCCTCAGACTGTATTTTTTTAAAAACCTTGTGATTTACTGTGGGGAAACTTTTAGACTATGTTTTTTGAAACTTTATGATTACTTTATGATCTTTTAGGTTACATGCTTAATCAAACACACTTTTATATTTATGCAGACTTATCATAACACACTTTATAGTTATGCAGACTTAACCTTTTGCACACACACTCTTGATTATATTGCTTATTACAAAGCATATTATTTACAACACTCTCCAGTCCAAACAAGTTGTTTCAGACAATGTAGTGCGCACACTGTAGGAGGACATTCCTCTCATGGCGGATGTCTGGGGCCAGGAACTGAACAGAGTAAAAGAAAGTTCAGAATAATAAATCAAAATCATTTCTTAACTTAGAAAACCTTTGCACAAGATTTTCAACACATTTCACTTTTCTTAACACTTTATTCACCTGAACAAACTTCTCTCTTAAGAGGTTTTGGTTAAAATAGGCGATACTGTAAATGGATAAACTAAAAGCTGATATGTCTGGATAAAACGTACCATGAAATAATTTTCATGGTACATGGTATTTCATGGCATTTCATTTTCTCTCTGAAATGCAAATAGTGTAAATTATGCCTGTGTGTACTCTCAATTCCCTCCTCACCATCTCAAGTAGAGTGGCCCATCGTTTTTGAGGTGTCGCCATGCCTTGTGTAAAGCTCTTCGGGTCAGCAGTAGATATCACAATGCAGTATTCAGAGAGGAGGGGTGGCAAACATGAAATGCAACCCTAGGGGGCGCTAGGCAAACAGTCCAAGAGTCCTGTCACTGAGAGCGGTCATCAACGGCTACGAGGGAAAATGCCACCATGTTGGAGGGTGACAGTGTAACGTCATCACCTCTTCCTCCCTGACAAAACATTAGAACAGGCCTAATTTTCTTTGCGATGGCGGGGATGTTCAAATTTTGTCGCCACCGGTAACCACTCTCCAAACAGGCAAGAGATCAGGCCCCTATCAACATTTTGAGCAATGAGCACGAACTCTGAAATGCCGGTTTACATGTCGTGGCTACAAATAATGTGAAGATGGCGTTCCCCCCCACCATGAAAGGATTGTGAGACAATAGCACAAATTGGAGACACCATGTGTTTGTCATGTGAAAAGCTGAGCTAACGGAAATACTTTCCCGATGTCAACGTCAACTGCGTAGTCGGGTCTCCTCAATGCAATCCTTTCACGGTAAGGAAATGCGTTTCTCTCACAAGTGAATTTGAAGACATCGTGCTCATGTCACGACCGGGCTGCCTCTATTAGCTGTGTTAGCTATGCTACCATCAACAGCGCAGTCAAACTTCAGTGTTAGAAAACGGATGCATTTCTGCCAGTCGGTGTGTTTGCTGCCTCATATTAAAAAGGATTTTAGAAGCCTATCCTATCGATTACTAACCAAGCTCCCTCTTTGAACATTCAGATTTTTGGTTTCTGTGCAGTTGACACCGATCTGTTATATCTGCAATGTTTGATGTATGTCCAGTACTGATAGGATTCGCCACATATAAGTCATACAAATATGTTTACACTTCAAACATGATTTAGCATTCAACATTTTGTGATTTTGAGAGTGGCAAAAACATTTCAATATCTCAGGATGGGGCCTTGACTAAGTCGAGTCAAGGTTAGCGATCAGTAGGATGGCCTCTTAAAAATCTCAAACCTTTCCTTTAAACTTAAATAGAGCAGCCTTATACTACTACGTTTTAACGAATCAAAAAGCAAATGTTGGTTGGGTTGTCATACGGCAGCCTCTGAGATGAGATGTCATGTCAATCTTGTAAATTTGTGTAAGGCAGCCTACCTGTGTTCATATCGAGGGCTTGCCGCAAAAGGGGCGCAAGTGACATCTTGGGCAAAAATGAGTGTTATATATCATTTTAAAGCTCTTGATGTGAGCTCTATCAAATGGTAAAAGAATAAGGTCACTATACTTTTACTTTTTTAATAAAGGCTGAAATCATAAAGGCGTTAGTGAAAACCTTCTATTGAATTTGTCGCAAAAAAGGCGTAATTGCACTGAGCTTGGTGCACAAAATGCGTAAGTGCAGGTCAAGTGCATTTACGCCTTTAGTGCACTGAACAATTCATACAAGAGCTGCACTGTACGGACCCCCTTTAGTGCAGGAGAATGGCGCAGTTGAGGCAAAGAAGACAGACGTATACTGTAGAATAAGTGTTATTGAGTATAATTGGAGAATTTCATATACCCACAAATGATGAACAGGAAGAAATACAGTATTCTGATGGTGAGGAAATGGCTGTATAATGCTAGCTCGTGCTGTATAATGCTAGCTTGTGCTAGCAAGCTAGATCGCATTAGCTAACTAGCTCCCAGTTAGCTTGTGCTGATGATTTGGTCAATATTTGTGTGTTTTTAGTGTTTGCTTAATATACAAACATTTCCACCACGCTTTTGGCATGTGATTAATTGTTTGTATGTCTGTATTTTTTGACAGTGGAGTAAAAAGCTTTTGATCCACGCTAAACCTGCTAAACCTGCTTTCTCTGTAGCATTCACTTACTGCATCTAAAGAGCAGGGGGCGACACACACACACAGGCATGTAGGCTATAAAACCTATAAGATATAGTATACAAATTAAAATTACCAAACCTTATTTACATTATTTTCTAAGTAATGAGTGGGAAAAGCTGATGATTTGAGATTGTAAATAATAATTCATAGGCTATCTATCAATTAGGTAAGGAAGAATCTGATGAGGCTCAAGTTGAGGCAGCCGTAAGTACAGATGAAGAGCAGCTCAGGGAGGTGCTAGCGGCCAGTGAGGTGTTAGAAACCAGGGAGGAAGCCAGAGAGGTGCTAGAGGCCATAGAGGATGTTGGAGAGGTGCGAGAAGAGTTTAGAGAAATGCTTGAGACCTCAGAGATGACCTATGAGGAACCCAGGGATGATGTCAGAGAGGAGCTAGAAGCTGGCGATGATGTTGAGCAGCAACGAGGGAGAAAGAGGAAAAGGGAACCTGACAATTGGCAAAGGAATCAACGCAAACGCTTAAGAAATGCTGGCCTGAGCTACATAAACAGCAAAAAGAAATCAGTGCTAGCCAGGGCAGTAAAACCAAAGGATTACACCACATGCAGATACAAGTGCAATGCAAAGGTCGGAGAACCAGAGAGGCAGGACATTTTTAATCATTTCTGGGAGATGGGAGATAAAAATAGGCAGAGAGACTTTGTCATACATCACATCTCAACACAAGAAAAGAAAAGGGGGAAAAAGCAGGATTCACAGAGGCAGAACACCTTAATATACAATCTAACCGTATGTGGAACAAAAGAGATGGCATATGTGGAAGTCCTAAAGGTGGAAATCAAACACCAAAAAACAAGATTTCAGATGCTGAGAAAAACAAAGTTAAGGAGCACATCAAGTCCTTTCAGACAATAGAAAGTCACTATTGTCACAAAGACACTACTAAGGCCCATCTGTATGGGGTCAGATAACTCTCATAAGTCACAAATGAATACAACACGATTCACAAATATATTTTGCTATTTATATATAAATGTCTCTGTTCACAAATATATTTTTCAATGCACACACAAATGTGTATCGTTTCATATAAATGTAAAAAAATATATATATATATAAATGACAGAAGGTTCACAAATAAATTAGTGTTCACAAATGTCTGTTTCCGATGCACACACAAATACGTCTCGTTTTATATAAATGTAAAACAAATCCACAAATATACTCAGTTAAAAACAGCTAAAACATATTTCAATGTTGTTACATTTATATACAGATTGTCGAATGTGCGTTTAGAAACCTCCACACGAGTTGTGAACCTTGTTACATTTGTGTGTGGGTGTTTGAGAGTTTCCTGACGTGGTTAGATTCACAAATGCATTTTTTCTAAAGGGCCTTTCTCTGTAGCCTATCAGACGTCTCTTTCAAGTTCAGCCAATCACACCAGCGTGTGATTTCAATGCTGCGTTCAACGTCCGAGTTTGGCGTCCGGTAGCAGTACTCCAAGTGTAAATTAAACATAACATGTTTAGCCAATAATCCCCTTGTTGTTCGTGATTGAATACATTTGAATTATGATCGTGATCGAGGGGTAGGGCAAACGGAGATTTTTCAGGGGCACACTACAAACCGAGGGTTATGACAAATCTCCGACAATCATTGGCAAGATGGGGGGGACGCTGCACAAGCAACAAAAGGAAACCACGAATGTAGTATTTTCTTCGTTAATAAAGATTTAAAAAATATTATAAGCATCGTATTATCTTAGTTTAATGTTGTTTCAATGTATTATAGACCTTTTCTTTATAACAAGCATAACAAAAAATCGCTAGTATGCCGATGTCTCTACTTCGCTAGTTAACGTTACAACATTGTTTTTAGGCTGATTTGTGCACGACAGTCCCACATTTTGACATATTTCCATGTCGCATTTCTCCCCTTTGATGGCATATGACGCCGAAATATAACTAAAGTCCAGCAGCAAAGTTGCTGCACTTGTTATGGCTCCTCTAATACCAGTGCAGACTGGCAGGGTAACGGTAGCAGCACGGCTTACTAGCTACAGAGCACCGCTAACGCTATTCTGTCAAGAAGTGGTCTGGTAATGAAGCAGTGGTCTTTTTTATTTGATGACTTGTTTGATCGATTAGTAGCGTGAAACGTATAAGTTGTGAACGAATCGCGAGCGTCCATGCTTTTCTATCGCCATCAGATGAATGGCAAATGTCACTGTGATAATATCATTATTGCCATAATAATGTCCGATAACATACTTGTCGCGTCTGTTTACGTAAACGTCATCGATAACGTATAAGGGTCTTGAAGGGTTGTCCCATTTCATAGGGAGAGATTTCAACCACTACCCCTTGTAACTCTGTTCCGAGGGCCAAGCCGAAGGGCGAGGGGCCTCGAAAACGAGTCGTAGGGGTGAAAATGAGAAATGGGATTCGACCTAAATGTAGAAGAGACTTTGGCATTGTTTCATGAACTGGGTGAAGGGGAATCTGTTGGTGAACGTTGCAGTATGTGTTTCCCAGTGGGACCTTTGAGGGAGTAACACAGGGGGTGGAGTCCAGTCGAAGACTGTCGCGGAAGTCATAGAGCTGTACTGCCCAAGATATGTTTGATATCAGTCAGGTGTTTGAAGATACATCGCCGAATCTGACACTCAGCCGATTGTGCCGTCAGTGAAGTGGGCGCTGGCCCGAGTCTCATTGCTATCTATGGTTCAAATATTACCTAGCTAACTTTTCTAGCTGTGTAAATAACACATTGTTAGCAAAATCAGACGATCATAATTCAAATGTATTCAATCACGAACGACAAGGGAATTATTGGCTAAACGTGTTATGTTTAATTACACTTGGAGTACTGCTACCGGACGCCAAACTCGTCGGGATTAGGGACATTGAACGCAGCATTGAAATCACACGCTGGTGTGATTGGCTGAACTTGAAAGAGACGTCTGATAGGCTACAGAGAAAGGCCCTTTAGAAAAAATGCATTTGTGAATCTAACCACATCAGGAAACTCTCAAAAATCCACACACAAATGTAACGAGGTTCACAACTCGTCTGGAGGTTTCTAAACGCAGATTCGACAATCTGTATATAAATGTAACAACATTGAAATATGTTTTAGATGAACACTGCAGCTGTTTTTAACTGAGTATATTTGTGGATTTGTTTTACATTTATATAAAACGAGACGTATTTGTGTGTGCATCGGAAACAGACATTTGTGAACCTTCTGTCATTTATATATATATTGTTTTTACATTTATATGAAACGATACACATTTGTGTGTGCATTGAAAAATATATTTGTGAACAGAGACATTTATATATAAATCGCAAAATATATTTGTGAATCGTGTTGTATTCATTTGTGACTTATGAGAGTTATCTGACCCCATACATCTTGAGGGGACGCTTAATCTAAGAAAAATGTATGAGCTTTACACACTGAAGTGCATTGAGTGGAAAACAACACCAGTGAAAGAAAGCATGTACAGGAACATCTTCACCAGTGAATTCAACATAGCATTTCACATCCCGAAGAAGGATGCCTGCAGGCAATGTGAAACATTCCAAAATCTCCCAGAGCATGAGAAGGCCCTCCAGATTAAAGAATATTTGGCACATCAGTCAAGAAAAGAACAGTCCAGGGAGCATAAAAATAAAGACAAGGAGACAGCCCAAACTACACCGTCACTAAAAGCCATAACATTTGACCTTGAACAGGTGCTCACGACACCCTGGAGCAATGTGAGTAGTTTATATTACTCCCCCAAACTCAGCACCTACAACTTAACTGTGTATGAACTGGACACGAGGGATGCACACTGCTTCATGTGGCATGAGGGAAAGGGGGGGAGAGGGTCATCTGAGATCAGTACATGTGTCTATAACTACCTTCACAACCTCAGTCCAGAGGTGAACCATATCATTATGTATTCTGATACATGGGGGGCCAAAACAGAAATGTTGGATTTAGCACCATGTGCCTTCGGGCTGTCCAGGACTTTCCTCTGCTCATCATCAACCACAAGTTCCTTGAGTCAGGACACAGCCAAATGGAGTGTGACAGTGTCCATGCAGCTGTTGAGACAGCACGAAAGAGCGTGCCTGTGTACTCTCAAGTTGGATATTACACTCTTGTTAGGGCTGCCAGACGCAAAAAACCTTACAAGGTCCATGAGCTGAACCACAAGACGTTCATAGACTTTAAAACTGTAGCATCAACGAAAATAAAAAACAAGACGAAAGAAGGTCAGCTGGCTCAAAATTAAGTGGATGCGCTACATGAAGCAAGAAAAGAATGCCATCCTGTTCAAATATAACATGGATGGCTCATTCAGGAGACTTGTGGTCAATAAGGACACAAGATCATCAACATCATCTCTACCCACCCTGTTTCAGAGTCCTACAGGGATCAGTGCCGCAAAGAAAAAAGATCTTGTCACCTTATGCACAAACGGCAGCATCCCACAGGCCTATGTGGAGTTCTACAGCTCTCTTAAGGTTGAAGACTGAATGCTAGAGACTATAAGAGACAATCAATTATAGCTGTAGGCATTGAGGCACAAAGAAGTGATGATACACATTTTACATGGGTTTCCTGGGGTTACTTACATGGGTTAAATTAATTGATATAATTAGATTAATGGTACAAACTGTTTAAATATATATTCATACAATGTTAATGATAATCAACAATTCAAACATTTAAACTGTGATAATGACACATTTTTTAATAACATGGGGTTCCTGGGGTTACTTTCATGGGGTTAAATGAATTTATATAATTAAATAATAATAGAGTAATGGTACAAAATGTTTTTAAATAGGTTACATATTCATATACTATGTTGTTAATGATGATAAAAAAAAAACCATTTTAGACTTATTTTGGCTTGTTACTCTGTCTCTGTTCCAGTATCACATTTCTGAATGTCACTTACGCCCTTAACAACAAACAAAAAGTAATAAAATGTTGGCGCACAAAAGGCGTAAGTGACGTTTTGCTAAAATGTAATATTTTTCTAGGTTTTTTAAAAATTATCTTTTAAAATATGAATTCCTTGAAGCCTAATCTCTATAAAGGTATAGGTTGCTCAAATATGTTGTTTTTAATTAAATAATTACAATCAATGAAAAGTTTGTTTTTGCTCTCCTGTAAAATTCTGAAAATGTCACTTACGCCCCTTTTGCTCCAAGCCCTCGATATATGGTTGTAGGTTTGTAGACCTTAGATGACAATAGTGCTAAACGGGAGTCTACATATACAGTGCTTTAAAATACAGGATCTTTTCATAATGTCTCCTTCCGCGTATCAGTGTTCAACTTCAGAGTTTTGTTCGAAAATTAGATGACAACTCTTACAAAATCATTGATAGCACAACGTTTTTTTAAAAGGATTGTGGGTAACTTAAAAGGCACTCTGTAAGATTTTCTCAGTAGGTGAAAGATATTGTGGAAGGATGTTTGTTGTTGTCCGCTGTATTCAGCTCGGTGTATTTTTTTCATGGGCCGTAAAAAAGCTCCTCCCCTACAGCTGGAGCCCCGCCCACCCCTTATAACTGTCCAGGTTAAACCAGGTCCAGGACCTCCCCAAACGAAACTGCTAATAAACCTGTTTGCAACATGCTGAACTGTGCTGTACTATGTTACCATCTTCCCCGGTTTCTGTGCATTGTAGCATTTTATGCCACATTGAGTCCAACTTTTTCAGAATAGTATGTGAGCTTATGTTTTTGTTGGGGTTTTTATCATGAGGGTGACTTGGGGTAAGTGGAAGTGGGATGGATGAAGAAATGATTATTGTATTTTTGATTGTTTTAATATTAAAGAACGATGATCAAGCCACGTTTGGTTCTCATGTTTTGGAGTCTTTTCGAGTCAGTTTCTGTCTTCAAAGTGTGAAATAGCAGCCTTTTATTCTTCAGGGGCAAATCTTGTCCTTAGACATGCTGGCACAACATCTCCTCATATTTAGAACTGGCCGCACTAACACAAGGGTGCGAGTGATGTACTGTATACTACTGCTCTGCATTACAGTGTAAAACCAAACACTGTGGATATACTACAATATACAAGTACAGTGTAGTACTTGTGTCATGATAAAACTATTTGTGTGCATGTGGAAAGATGGACCTTATAATAATCCATCATAATTCACAACATGTTTCATATAAATAAATGTCCATTTTGCTCCTCTCTATCACCAACTGATAGAGCAATAGTGATTCAACCTATAAAGCTTCTAAACACCCGGTGTCTGGTAGGTCTTTCCTGGGAAATATCCTCTGGTGCACAGGAAGTGATGCGTTGGGTTTGTTTGGAATGAATAGAACTGGGTTAGCATGAGCAGCGATAGCCACCATGGCTGAACTGACAAAGAAAAGAGCACCACCTACAGGAACTCAAACTCCATCAACAGAAAATGACGTCACAGTACTGGACACACTGTTTGATTGACAGGTGATCTCTGGGAAGAGCAGTGAGGAACACCACAGTGAGGAACACCACAGTGAAGAACACCACAGTGAGGAACACCACAGCAATTAGGCTGAGAGACAAAGATGTTGCGCAACTGCGCAAAAAAAATAAAAATCTTGCAGATTACCGCTTTGAATTCTGACAAGGGAAATTAACTAGTCTGCTTTTTCTATTTTATTCTATCACTTATTGTAAGTCACTGGATAAAAGCGTCTTGCTAAATGACTGTAATGTAGTGCACCATTACCATTCTGGACCTGTACTAGTCCTACTATGATCATTGAAGGTCAGCACCCTGCCATTTTCCATTGGCATATTGAATAGGTGTGGTCCTGTTTGAGTAGGAAAGCAACATGCAGCAACCAGCACGTCACCCTGTCAGCCAAATGCCATCATGCTCATATCATAATCATAGTAAGCCTCGCGGTGCAAGACAGCATATCTAAGGGTATGGAAAAAAGTGAGTTGCCCCACACACACACGTCATAAACAAGCTTTTAGGTAGACATATTCTTCTAAATTTTAATGTGAATATGCTTCCAGTATTTTTGCGGCATCTTCAAAGTCTATGTTCCAAGGTTATTTATCTTTCCAATTGAAATATGACTTGGTTTTCCCTTTTATCCATATTGAATAGTGTTTGAATATGGGCCTGCCGCCTACTGAGAACTATGCACCTCCCAGGTATGGACAGGAAACATCTGCTACTTATTTGCAGTAGAAGTGAGAAGCTGCAAACTCTCTCCAGTAGAGTAGTGATCCTTGTTTCTATTGATCTCACCTGCAGAGACAGGGCTGATGTGTAGAGCCTGGCTTGGCTTCAGGTCTATCAGCTTCACCCTGAAGGGTCTTTCAGGTGATCCACCAGCATGATGTTGTCTAGTTTAACATCACATCACTCCAACACTCTTCAGGGCCTCCAGTGCTGTGGCCATCTGCAAGGACAAAGTCAGTGATAGAACATGAGTATGGGTAGGTATGTCCTTTATTATGAACCACAGTGGAACATTTCTGAAGCTTTGAATTTACTTTCTATCTGATGGTATCTGGACCTGTTGGATGATGGACCTGACCTGGACCCTTTAAAGTGCAGAGGGTGGAATTCCTCTGGATCATGTGGTCCAGCACCAGAAAAGTACGACGTTCAACAGGAAGCAGTCATGATGGACACCTAGGGATGGCAGGTTGGACGGTGATGTCATCAACAGAGAGATCCTGTGTTACACAGCAAATCTTTCAAGTGGATCAGACAAAAAAAAGTAATGGAGCAGATGTAACACAATGTTTTGTAAATCAGTAAAGTCGCCCACCTCCTCTTCGGCCACATCGCTATATTTTGTGAGTTTTATGGCCACAATGTCACCAGTGTCCAGCTTCAGACATCGGGCCACTTGCCCAAAGGTAGTTCAGTATCACGTAGTTACTGGAGCCGCCGGATGGATCTTCATGTTGCGTGTGGTCATCCACAACACTGAACATGACGCCGGGCGTAGAGGACATCATCATTTTCCTCTGGTGACTCTAAAAGTCTCTGAAACAACATTTAGACCATCATGGGACACCAAAACTCTCCCACTGAAACCAAGGAGACTAATAATAATCAGCATCAGCATCATCATTGTACATACTTGTGTGGAATCCAACCAAAATTTCTCAGTTCAGTTCCCACAGACAACCAGTGTAGTATTGATTCTACAATAAATAAATAATCAGTCACGCAGCATCATGCCCATCAGACTGACCAGATCTGGTTTTTAATAAAAAGACAATATCGGCCACATTCTTTATTTTGATACTTTGTACGATTCAAACTAACGTTGAAACATGTTCCGTTAGGGTTGATAGGGATTTTATTTTGAAGTTGTTGACCGGAAATCATTTTAATTCTCGCTGACTTGACACTGGTCCTTTTTTCTCGGCAGAAATTCAGCATGTAACCAACCAACCCCACCCAGTCAGACTCCAGCATGTAGCCTGGAGCTCCTGGGTTCAGTCTGGTAAACCAGTAGGTATAAAGGAGGGACACTGGGAGCGCTGGTCCGGACCACAGACCTCCAGGTAGGGTGTGTTCAGCAGCTGAAGGTGTGAATGGTTCCACTAAATGTGTTAACGGGTAGTTATTCTGTTTTCTTAGACAGGTTTATTTCTACAGACCGCTGTGATCAGTCTGTTAGCAGGTTATGTAGACAGACATTAACCAGATACGTGCGGCTCTCCTACGTTTTAAACGCAAAATTCCATTCAGAAATATGGCAATTTAAAGTTTCCTTGCTTATCGGTAAAGGCACATAACTGCTAGAAATTACTTAAGACGTTTTCGGTGTCAGTAAGAAGCACTCTTCAATTCGGCATACACCGGACCCACCAGGCAGCTCTGTAATTCAATAAATTATCAACTTTTCGAAGTGGTTCTCGCTGTTCTCCACCGCCCACCGCGGTGTGTTATTGTAGAAGATGATTGCTGGAATAGCACGCAAAGCAATAATAACAGTGGGGGGGGGGGGGGGGGGGGGGTTCACGTAAATGCTGCTTGGTTTATCTGGTGTATGCCGAATTGAAGAGGAGTTCATACCGATGCAGAAAACGTCTTAATTTATATTCTAACAGGTATGCACTTAATAATAAGCAAAGGAAAGTAAAACTGACTGATTTTTAAATGGACTCTGGTCTACTGTTTTCTCCTATTTGAGAGAACACTGCACGTATCTAAGCTAGCCAGACAGAAGCTGCAATGGCGGATTTGTGGCGTCTGAATGGATTGTTTTCCATTAAACTGTCTCTGATGTTGTGATCCATGTAATAAAAACATTTGGTTTTGGTGCCAGAGGGATGACGGTGCGTTTGTTTCCAATCGTTGAGCAGGGTGTGTTTATTCCGCCGGACGGGTCTCTGGGTGGCGCTGTCCAGCAGTGTGGTGCTGAAACTGTCCACACATCAGCACACTATATACTAGACTATAAATACCTCCTACTGTACCGCAATACAGTAGGAGATGCTTTATTCTGAAGATCCTGATCTATATGTAGGATGTGAGCAGGGATGCTGTGGAGGGTGAGGTCACTCACTTCACGTGCCTTTTTATTTAAGATTAACCTTTTTTAGTCTGACATGAATCTGTATGAGTTAAATTCATAAATATCTGGCAGAGTTTTAAAGCCATAAGTAATCGATGAGTCATTGGTATTGATCAACAATATGAACCCCCAGATATTATGTTTATTTTGTGCTAAGGAAAATCCTGAATTATTTCACCTTTAACACATATGAAGCAACAGTGACTAACCCTAACCCTCTCCCAGGAAGCTCTCATGTGTTTGTTCTCTGTTCCAGGCTGAAGAGAAGTTTGACTGAGTCACCATGTGGAAGAAAACTCTTCTCCTCTGTTTGGTCCTTCAGGCTGTAGAAGGTCAGAGAATCTTCTGTCTAATATTGTTCAATATCATATTGTTTGTCTGTAGCTTTAATGTTTAATGTGCATATAGCTCAGAGGCTTTCCTGACCAGGGTTCTCTCGCTGGTTAAAGGAAAAGCTGAAATCAAGTAAAACTCACTCAGGGTGGATGTGATGTATTCTGCGTCCACATCCTGCTTCCTCTGATTTAGCTACTAACCCTGTCGTCAGCTCGTCGCCAGCTCCCCCTCTGGCTGAAGGGATCAGTGGATTGGTCTTTCAATAATTAATGTCACTTATCTTCTGTTGCTGTGGCATTGTGATGCTGTCAGCTGACGATGCTGCTCATCACGCTGCGTCAGATGTAATGCTTGAAAAGTATTTTAAATGTGAGTGAAAATGTTTAAAACCAAGGTGGTTGCTAATGTGTTACTACTGGATGCTAGAGTTTTACTAGGTGGTTGCTAAGTAAGTAACGGTGGTTGCTAGGTAAACAGTGGTTGCTAGGGCAATGCTAGATGGTTGATAGGGGTTACAAGAGGACATTTCTTGCTCAAGGACTCTTGGACAGGATTCGTCATGTGGCTCAGAGGGAAGAGCAGGGCAGGTTGGGGGTTCAATTCCCACTGAGGCATTTGTTCAATATTATCATTTATCGTCTTCCAATAGAATCATATCCTGATGAAATAATGATATTGAGTTATTATGACACACAATTCTGTTGTCTAAATTATATTACATATGATCATCTGATGATCTAAAACTAGGGAATACGGTGTGATTGTTATGGTACCATGCAGGTCAATGCCATGAACATCTATTTGATTGTTTAACATGTGATGTTGATACTTTATTAATCCCCGGGGGAAATTAATTCTGTAATATTCATTTGGAAATTCAGATTTTTGATAGAACCAATACAACCAAGACAAACCAATATCTAAATTTGTCAGATGTTCTTGTAAACGTTACCCAAAGGCGATCTGGTAGCATGTCTGTGTTTTATTTCTCGTTTTTTCAATTGTTGTGAAATAGGACAAAAATCTTCTTGCTAGCAGGTTTCAGGTTTCATGTGCAGCTCAACGTCTCACAGACACATGCAGATGCGGCACAAATACAAATGGCATGTCGTGTTACAGCTGCAGTAGCGTCTCAGTGCTGGCAGGGGGCGACATTCTCCGAGGCAGTCGTGTCTCCGGCGGTGACGACCAGCAGTATCGTTCGGATGCCCAGTGTGGCGTCCCTGGCGCGGTGCGTGGCAGCCTGCTGCAACCTGCCGGGCTGTGACCTGGCCTGGCTGTTTGAGCGTCGCTGCTATATCCTCAGCTGCCAGCAGAGGGAGGACTGCCGGCCCAGAGAGAGACCGGGGGCCGACTCCTACCTGGCCTTCCTGCGGCGAGGGCCCCCCCAGACCCTGGTGCTGCAGTCTCTGGTCCGAGGCGAGCCCTATGCCGGCCGATGGGGGCCCCTGGCCCAGTCCTCCGAGGCCCCCGGAGACGTGGAGTCCCTCAAGGACCTGGCCCTCTTCGACGGGGCCCGGCGGGACTTCGCTGACCCAAGCATGTTGGATGTAGAGTATTCAGAGGGCAGTCCGGAGGAGAGAGGCGGGGCCAGCGATGTCAGAGGAGGCCGGGGCGATGGCTCGGAGGCGGGGCTGTTTCCCGATTGGTCGGACTTGGAGGGAAGAGACGGGCTCAACCAATCGGAGAGACTGGATGGTCCAAAAGGGGCGCCAACAGAGAGCAGCGTGGCCCAGAATAGCACCTCGTCTGGGGGGAACGTCAGCCAGGGAGCCCTGCACACCGACGGTCCAACCGAAGCTCCTACTCCTGCAGAGAGACCAGTGAGTGTCAGCAGAGCTTCGTCATTTCATACAATACTTTATAACACCATGTGACAATACAGACACTAAATACAATAATATCTGATACATGATATAATAATATAATGCATAGAACACAAATACTAAATAAAATCTCACAAAATGTTTTCTTTATTGCAGCGATGAACATCAAGTTAATTGTTTAGCAGATATCATTATATATCGATATCAAATCATACTTTCTTAAGATTATTGTGATATTAACTGGAATTAGATCATCTTATTTAACAAGGCCTTAAAAATAATATTCTTAAACATGTTTCTTTGTGTGTTAGATATTAAGTTGTTTCATTCTCACGTTTATGTCAGTTGTGAAATCGGTCTTATATTTCAATCAACTGGCTGAGTTGATCTTCTGCCATCATCAGCATCTCTCTCTCTCTCTCTCCCATCTCTCTCTCTCTCTCTCTCTCTCTCTCTCTCTCTCTCTCTCTCTCTCTCTGAAATTATGTTTGAAATGATTTCAAACAAAATGTAGTACAAGCAGTTCAGACAGTAGCAGATTACATTACATTACATTACATTACAGTCATTTAGCAGACGCTTTTATCCAAAGCGACTTACAATAAGTGCATTCAACATAGGTAGGCAAGAAAACTACTAGTCACCAGAAATCGTAAGTGCATTTCCTTCCTAAACAAGCAACTAAGAGCATAACTAGTGTTAAGGTAAGAGTGCAATAAGTTAGCAACCTACTTTATCTTAAACAAATGAGACAAATAAGTGTATCAAATAAACAAGAGCCAATAAACAAGAACTCAGACACATAATTGACGACAAATAGGCAAGGCTAAGAGGAAGGGTCAGGGTAGTGTTTCCTGAAGAGGTGGGTTTTCAGCCTGCGGTGAAAGATGGGCAGCGACTCTGCTGTCCTGACATCAGTGGGGAGTTCATTCCACCACTGCGGGGCCAGAACAGAGAAAAGCCGTGACCGTGTAGATCGGCCGCAGGGCCCTCTGAGCGACGGGGCAACCAGTCGCCTCGAGGCAGCAAGATAGAAGCAGATAGAAGTAGTAATTGAACTCTCTCATTTTCCAGAGCGAGACCCAGACCAGCTCTGAATCCACATCACTCCCACCGTTGCCACGGAAACCCACTACCGACTCCACCCAACAAAACCTTATGGCGACTTCACTTCCCAGTCATGCCATGTCCCGTCTCCCCAGCGCCACACCCAGGGCCACGCCCACACCACCAGGTAGGCCACGCCCACACCACCAGGTAGGCCCAATATGAATGTGTCTTGGTGAGAACATGTACGAGACACAGGTTTTATACGTTATACACCGTATGGATGATCACAGTCTACCAGGACGCTGTCAAATAGCGGTTTGTTTTAAGTTAAGCACCAGAGGGGCGGGGTTTATCAGGACAGTTCAGATAGCATCCCAGAGACGTTAAGTGAATAGTTGTAACTTTACGGTGCCCATTGTGTCTTATGCAGTAAGCCCCACCCATGTGGTGCTCCAAGCAACATAAAACAAATGCTAAGAAACAATTCAACCTACAGTCTGTAATATACACAGCTTGTTTATCCTTCCTTCCTCCCTTCCTTCCTTCCTCCTTAATTCGTACTCTTTACTTCCTTCCTTTCCACCTGCAGTTCAAACCCTGATTGTGTCCCTGGGAGACCCTGTAGAGTTGATCTTGCCCATGGATAAGGTTGAACTTGAAGCTTTAGTTCAACCTGAACCCCAGACAGGTACCAAACACACACATACACACACATACACACACACACACACACACACACACACACACACACACACACACACACACACACACACACACACACACACACACACACACACACAGGGGCCTGTCAGGTTCTGTTCTTCACTCTGGCTGTTCGGTCTCACGATGGCGGTGACTTAGTGGGTACGTTGCCATGGTAACTGAGGCTGCACAGATAACCTCCAGACCAGGAGACCCTGACAGAGCCTGGTGTGGTTCAGGCTGGGTGGGTTTACCTTTACAGTGCTGTAAAGACAATCACAGGACAGTATTTGAAAGTCAATTTAGTAATATTTAGTAAACTTATCAATGACCTGACCTGAATAGTATCAGGTCATTTGATGATGGTCAGTGATGATGATGCAGTAAACCCCACCCACATGGTATTCCAATCAGGTTAAAACAAACACTCTGAATTACACATCATTTGATTTAATTCAAAATAAATGCATTAAAACTAACCCTCCATGTTCCCAGAGTCGTCCTACAGCTATGAATGGCATCTGGTGTATTCTACCGACGGCCACAGGGAGGTGATAGAGGGCGAGTACAGCAAGTCCATCAGACTCAGCAGAGTAAGTTTGTCTCTGATCGAAATATAAAGAAATAAATGCAGACTCTTGTTCCTAATAATAATGTATGTAATAGGGACAATTGAAAACTGATCTACTATTTACTATCAAACCTCCACCGTTGTTCCTTTTGATATAATAACTAAAAATAGTTCCATTGATCCTTGGCTGCAGCTGTCGGCAGGCCGGTACCTGGTGATGGCGACTGTATCAGGACAAGGTGCATACGGAGAAGGAACGGTCAACATCACCGTGAAGGAAGGTACAGAGAAAAGGTCAAGTCACATGACCAGGCTATGTTTGACCTTTGACCTCCTCAGTCCTCCTCTTCTGTCTTTCTCTACTTTGTTCATTATATTGAACAGCATTGATGTAGGCTGTATTGAACTGAAAATGAATGGATTCACTGGAGGGAGACATCTACTTTCTTTCTATTGTCTTTCTCTTCTATTCTGTTTTATTCTTATCTCTTCAACTGTTATGTTTCATTCCTTTCTTTTTCTTCTTCTCTTCCTTTTGTTCCCTGTTCTTCTTCTCTGCCAGCGGTGTGGTCGCCCCCCCAGGCTGTGTTGTTTCCTGTCTTCCAGGTGGTGACCCCGCCGGCCAGCCGGGCTCTGATCAACGGCAGCCGTACGTATCTGCTGCCGCGACCAATCACACTAGTTCAGTCTGTTCCAATAGGTATCAATAGATCAATACGTATTCATCCGTCATCCTGATTGGCTGTGGTACCGGCTAACCGTAGAGCCGCTCCCTGCTAGATCTCAGGTTTCCTTTGGGATAAAGCATCACAGTTTAGGATTATGGGTATTGAAGTTTCCATTTTTCATACAGTTACCTCTCACTGCCACTTGGAGTCACCAAGTCGAGTCGAGTCGAGTCGAGTCGAGTCGACTTCATCTGTATGGCGTGTAATCCCAGTTAGTCTCAAAGGGCTTCACAACGCCACATTATGAAACACAGTGCAGCTTTACCGCCGTGTGGTTTCCCCTCCAGAGAGTAAAGTCGACGGGGTTTCAGTCGGCTGTCAGTGGCAGCAGGTGAGCGGACCTCCGGTCAACCTGGGGGACTCGACCAACCGCTGGATTCTCAACCTGTCCAACCTGGACGCCGGAGAATACATTTTCAGGTATTGCACCCAACGGGGGGCATGGGAATGTGTTGAAACCAGAACAGCTAATCGTCTTAAAAGGCCCAGAAGCCTCAGTGACACGCTTGATATTGACTAGACGATAAGAGAAGTTTGATTTCTTCAATCATGAAACATGTCTGGTTAGCTACAGCTAACGACCAGCCTCCATGGTGGATCAGAGTGGTGGTGAAGCTGAAGGGGTCGTCCCAGGACAGACTCAGTTAATAATTCAGTTCTGATATCAATTATTGATTGGTTCTAACCAGCAGAGTTGATGGTGCTCACCGTCTCCTCAACAGTATCAAAGGTTTCCTGTCTTGTGACACCAAGACCTTTATCCTCGTTGGTCCGCGATCCAGATCAGACCGGTTCTGCTTGTCTAGTCCATTTTGTATTTGATTGTTTTTTCTTATTATTTATTGTTTATTTATTATTTCTCTCATTTTTATTTATTATTATTATTATTATTGTTATTATTATTATTGTCATCATTATATTTTCTATTCTTTTCAGACTAACAGTGACTGATGCTGGAGGGTTGTCAGCCTCCACCACGGCCACAGTGACGGTTGTCCAGCCTAAGGTCAGCGAACCCCCCATCGACCATCATGACTCCCCCTCGGCCAGGAGCGTGACCTCTGACCCTGCCGTCACCTCTCCTCTCACCACGACCCCCCCACCCCCTAACACAGGTAAGTACACACAATAGGAAGTACATTAAAATACACATTTTATTAGTTTATTAATTCTCCTCCCCTCCCCTCCCCTCCTCTCCTCTCCTCTCCTCTCCTCTCCTCTCCTCTCCTCTCCTCTCCTCTCCTCTTCTCTTCTCTTCTCTTCTCTTCTCTTCTCTTCTCTTCTCTTCTCTTCTCTTCTCTTCTCCCCTCCCCTCCCCTCCCCTCCTCTCCTCTCCTCTCCTCTCCTCTCCTCTCCTCTCCTCTCCTCTCCTCTCCTCTCCTCCCCACTCCTCTCCTCTCCTCATGTCAGAGGTCAGGGGGTCAAACCGTGGTCCGGTGGCCGTCGTGGGTCCTGACAGGAAGCTGATTCTCCCGGTGAGCAGCATGTTGCTCGATGGCAGCGGCAGCACTGACGACCACGCCATCATCAGCTACCACTGGGACGCCACCAGGTAGCCAGACGGGGGTCTTCCCCAGAGTCGGAGAGTTTAAAGGTCCAGTGCAATGAGCAATATAATATAATATAATATAAAGTTAATATAAAGTTACCCTTGCACAAAATGTTAAATAAACTCTCCGACACTCAGACAATGTTCTAGCGTTGCTCGTGAAAATGTATTGAATGAAACTTTCTGATGAACGATTTAACACCACAAGTCTTTGCTTTTCTCTTCGGTCTTTCACTTTCATCCCTGCGGTTTTTCCCAGCGGTCCCCCGGGACTAAAGATGGAGGGCGTGGACCAGGCCGTAGCCACGGCGACAGGCCTTCGGGTGGGGCGCTACACCTTCAGACTGACCGTCAGCGACCAGGAGGGGGCGACAGACAGTGCCTCACTGACCGTCAGGGTCCAGGAGGGTGAAGGATTTTGTGTTGTTTGGTTTAATTAAAAAGAGAGAGAGAGAGAGAGAGAGAGAGAGAGAGAGAGAGAGAGAGAGAGAGAGATAGACATTGTGTCTGTAGATGAAAATGAGATACTATCATCCTTCCATCATCATATAAAAAGTACAGAGATTACACTATGAGTGCACATTGTCTCTAGTATGTCAATGAAGAAAATGAATGAAATTGTCTGTATGAAGATAAAGATAAATCTTTGTTCGATCAATTTACAGGTTAGGGGACGAATGTGCAAGTGTGCATCAATAGCTGTTCACATTATCAGTATACAGCTGGAAGAACGTGTACTGAACTGTGTGCAGACGAGCAAATGTGCATTGTAAGCTGTTCACATTATCGGGTGTTATTACTGGATTAAATCAGACTTGTCCATCCTTCCTCTCCTCCAGCCAGGAGTCTTCCTCCTGTCGCCCACGCCAGCGGCAGCCACAGCCTCACCCTGCCCAACAACTCGCTGGTCCTCCGGGGCTCGGTAACCGACGGCGACCAGGCCGAGGTGCACTACCTCTGGGTCCGAGACAGCCAGAGCCCTGCTGCTGGGGTCAGAAATTATATTAAATTACATTAAATTAAACTAAATTAAATTGAATTAAATGAGGAAATGTCTCTTATACACATGTACTAGGAACATACATAAGTTAATATTTGAATGAAATACATAGTAGGACAAGATGTTCAGATATATTTCAATTTCATACGATCTAAAAACTGTGATTTGTATCAGTTCTAAATAATGTCTTCTTGAGAATTATCAACGGAGTAAAAATTGTATTCGTTTTTAATAAATGATGAAAACAAACTGGACTCAGACCTTTGGACTTTTGGACCCCACTGTACTTTCTTTTTACCTTTAGTACATTTTTTAGGTAATTAGTTCTTTATTTTTAGACCAAGGTGAAATGAGTACACTAAGATCTGTCCTTTACAGTCACACTGGACTTTACCTCCCATGAGTGATACTATAACGTTATTGATGGGAACTGAAATGACTTTGGACTGATGACGACCCAAAACAACCTTGATCCAGTGTGATCCAGTGTGATCCTGTGTTTGCAGAATGTGCTGTATGGCTCAGAGACGCAGGCCTCCCTGTACTTGACCAACCTGGTTGAGGGCACCTACCTGTTCCAGCTGAGGGTGACCGACGCCCAGGGACGCACCAGCACCGCCACGGCCACCGTGGAGGTCCGTCCAGGTAGGAGGGGCACCAGACACCGTGGGCTGAAGGTCTGCTTTGGCTTTCCCCACTCAGACCTGATGACCTGGACCTTTTCTCCAGGTTCTGTTCTCCTTACACCAGGTTCTCCGTCCTTCTTTAACTTTTTTGATTTTTATCACTTTGGCCGACATTGGTGGATTTTCTGCCACGTTTGTCGTGAGGGAGAAACCAGACTACAAATGATTCCCATGAATTTACAGTAAATCCGACATGACGTGAACGCGGCTTATGCAGGATCACTAGTGTTGTCCAGCACCAGAGGGTGGCTGTGTCTCCATGTGAGGTTTCTGTCCCTGCAGACCCCGGCGGGGGGGAGGAGGTGGAGCTGGAGATGCTGGTGTCGGTGTCCCAGGTCAGTCTGGCTCAGAGGGACACGGTGGTCCGGCAGCTGGCCGCCCTCCTCCACGTCCTGGACAACGACATCCAGCTCCGAGCCCTGCAGGGACACTCCCACCTCAGGTAGAACTACTGACCGACAGACTGACCAACTGACCAACCAACTGACAGGCAGACAGACTGGTTTACTGAATGACTGACTGGACAGCGACCTCCAGCTGCGAGCCCTGCAGGGACCCTCCCAAGTAATGTGTGTGTGTGTGTGTGTGTGTGCAGCACCGTGTTGCGGTTCTCGGTCCGGGGCCCTGAGGGTCCGGTCTCAGGCTCCAGGCTGGTCGGGCTCCTGAGGAACCAGCTGCTGAGAGAGAAGACCGACTACCTGCTGTTCAGAGTGCTGCGGGTCGACACCGTCCGTGAGTTACCAAGACGTTTTCATTCTCCAGTCGTTGTTGTGTCGTTGTACAGTCCTACTTCTTAGACAATCAACAGATACCAGCGAGCCTCCAGTGTTGATACTTCATTCCTCTATTTCCACTCTGCCTGGCAACAGCCGTAAATGCAATAAGGCAAAATCAAGATTTTTGCGATTCGATTTGATCCGGGCCGAAGTCTTCTATGTGTTCCACTGTGTTTACCTGGTAATCCATTAATGGGATCATTTCTTTCCTGATACTGCTGATTGGTTTTGTGTATGGATCATGTCAGCCTGTTAGCGACTACGGCTGAAGAGAAGAGGCTCAACATGCTCTCTTGTAATCTTGTAATCTATTACAATGTAATATAGTAATAATATGTTTTTGTCTGATCCTGTGTGACATCAGTGTGTTTGCTCCACTGTTCGGGGCGTGGCCAGTGTGATCCAATAACAAAGGAGTGTGTCTGCGACCCCTTCTGGACGGAGAACCTGATTCGCCGTTTCCTTGGCGACGGAGAGAGCAACTGTGGTAAAGTGTTTTTTACAGCAGAAGGGGATACGTCAACGTTTTCAGAGGATTCCTATGAAAACCGATAATTTCCATGTCTTGAAAAGTTTGGAAATTGCAGAAAAATAAATGAAAAATAATAATAATAATAATAATAAGTGTTATAGTCTAGTTGACAGTCATATATAGCTATAAAACTATAGTATTTTACTAGATACTTCATACTCCAGGTACGAAGACACATATTACAAAATCATAATCATCATAATGTTTGAGAAGAGATACTGAATGTTTGTCGCCTTACAGCCAAGATGACCGAAGCAGAAAAAGCTACAGAGGAAGAACAAATTCAGCTTGGAGGCTGGAGGATGTTCTAGAAGAACATTTCTTATTGATTGTACCAATCAGTCCATATTTCCAACTGCACAGATGATTCTGCCCTCAGAATCACAACCAAACGTCAGGACGTGACTCGTTGTTTCACTAGTAACCTGTAATCTGCTCTACCTCATGTTGTCAGACTGGAGGGTTCTGTACGTGATCCTGTCCAGCTTCATGGTGATCGTCTTCATCCTGTCGCTCAGCTGGACCCTGATCTGCTGCTGCAAGAGGTGAACACACATTCACTGCTGCTGAACAACAAACAAAGCTAAAATCTGCATCCCAGCCATGGATTTGCTGTAAACAAGACTATTTCTAAAAATATCAGAATATTAACGTGAACTCTCTGTCGGCTGTTCAGGAGACGACGGACCAAGGTGAGGAAGAAAACCAAATACACCATCCTGGACAACATGGACGAACAGGAGAGGGTGGAGCTCAGACCCAAGTACAGTGAGTCTGCCTCGCCGCCGCCTACACACTTAGTTCATACCAGCACTTAAAACTCTGGACAGTCCTTGAACGTTACATTACATTAGATTAGATGAAACTTTTTTGATCCTAGTGGGGAAGTTGGGCCTTGACAGCAGCAGATAATAGGATACAACATCTCTCCTAACGAACCACCACAGTTCTCTTCTACCCATAATGCCTTGTGTTCTGGGGTGGTTTCCTGTAGCTGGTTGGATCCCGTTCTCTCTCCTAACGAACCACCACAGTTCTCTTCTACCCATAATGCCTTGTGTTCTGGGGTGGTTTCCTGTAGCTGGTTGGATCCCGTTCTCTCTCCTAACGAACCACCACAGTTCTCTTCTACCCATAATGCCTTGTGTTCTGGGGTGGTTTCCTGTAGCTGGTTGGATCCCGTTCTCTCTCCTAACGAACCACCACAGTTCTCTTCTACCCATAATGCCTTGTGTTCTCTTGTTAGAGGACTGGGACGTTTTCAGGCGTCTCGTCGGTTATTTGGTGAATGTTGTTGTTCTCACCTGGAGACCAACCAGCTAAAGAGGTTAATAAACCCACCAGAACATGCTGGCTGTGAACGCAGATGATGATGAGCTCTTTCTCACAACATGGAAAATCAATAAATACCAAATCACCACAGGGTATTAATGGTGTATTAATCTATCTATCCGTCTACGCATCAGTCTGTCTGTCTGTCTGTCTATTTTTGTGTCTAATCTGATCTAATCCTCGGTGTGTCAGTATGTTGACCCTGTCTTGCTGTCCATCTCCCTCGTCTCTCTCCAGGTATCAAACACCGGAGCACAGAGCACAACTCCAGCCTGATGATGTCGGAGTCGGAGCTGGACAGCGACCAGGACACCATCTTCAGCCGGGACCGACCCGTCCGCAGCAGGAACCGGGCCAACGCCCAGGCCGCACGCAACGGCAACGCCTTCGGCTGACAGGGAGGGAGGGGCTAAACTCTCTATGAAGGATGACTGAGCTTTTGGAGGAATGGGGAGGACTCTGCTGTGGCGCTAACGCTGGAGAGACCAACTTCAGGGAATTAAAGCTGCACCTGGCAACTTCACACTTTGGCCCCAAGCGGCAACAGGAGATAACTGAACTTTTGAAAGTTTGGAGGACTTCATTACTCAGCTTTCCTGTAACATGATGTCAGTAAACTATGTGTTCTTCTCAGTGTGTGGTGGGTGGAGGTGGTGAAGAGGTTCAGCGTTCTCGGTTTAGGAGACAATTTGGAATTTCACTCTTTAGTCTGGATTGGTCACTTCCTGTGTGGAGAAGATTTCCCACCAGTGACCAAACCGACACCAGGATTTAATTTGGGCCAAATTATGGCGCCTGGTGCATTTTTACATAAAATCTCCCCTGACCGAACAAACATGACATAATGTGTGTACAGATACAAGAGAAGAGCCGGTGGCTTGGTGCCGGCAGGATGAAGACAGACTTTGGCCTCCATTATGGATCTGATCAGCAGGACTGATGAATGTAAATAAACTACCGGCCCACCACTCAGATTTATCACAATTTATTAGAGCAGAATTTTTGGAAAATTGCTGTTGGGAAATTGCAAGTGTGTCCTTTGCATTGAAATTATAGTCCGGATGGGTGCTGGTAGTTTTAACTGGTTTTAATTGACCTGACGTACATTCTTTGTTTTGACACACCACCAGGTTTATACTCTTGTGACTTTAGGGTCACTAACCCTAAACAACATCAGATAACCACAAACACAAACCCAGCTGTACCAGAGGTTATGTTAGGTGGTAATTGGCTGTTTCTTTGGTTTGTAAAAATATCTAGGATCCATAAAAGTTAAATCCTGGAGACATTGTTTGACAGGAGACTGTAGCCTAAATAATGTCCCTATCATATATATATAGATATAATAAACTTTATTGTTGAAAACATGTTTATACTGGTAATATTTGTCAACACTGAAGTAAAACAGGCCTATCTAATCATGCTGGATTATGAAGATTGAAGGGCATATTTTCCCAAAGAAGAGTTAAAGTCTGAGAAAGAATGTATGAGAAAATATTAAACGACCAAATGAAGTCTGGCTTGGGCTGTAAAAGGCCTAAATTGGTTGTAGCCTCTGTTTCAAATATTGCGGACTGAATCTGCTACTACTTCCTGTGACTCGCCATTCAGAGACAGGCGGGCTTGAGCGTCTTGTCTGACAATTTGGATGTTTCTGGAAGTTATTCCATAGAGTTTTTTGAGGAAAATACAGAAATCTGAATTATCAATTTTTATTTCCTACTGAATACAAGTAAGATTTATTTTTATTGGGCCAACTACTGTTAGTCCCAGATTATGTAATTGTAGCTTCTATGGTTGTAGAATATTGTGGCAGTATTCTTTTGACACATCCATTAAAATGCTAACAGTCCACTCATCGATTTTCTCATGTGAAAATAGTCTCCTAAAATCATGTACACGCTGCAGACCACCAGCCAGAGTGCATCATCAGTGCCGTGATGGTGGCTACTGTGGACAACTAAATAGTTACACACACCAAATGTTGTGTGGTGAACCTTGGAGGAACTCTGAAATGGAAACAATCTCATAGTATTTCCAAAAACAGCCTTTCACTAAACTCCACCTGTTTCCAATCACCCAATTAGAAGCGAACAATGATTGGCTGTCAAAGCAGGTTAATGAAACCGCACCAGTGCATGCCACCATTGAGTCAGTGTGGTAGGACTGTTCTGAGTGTGTGGGTCAGCCGAAAGCAGCTAGAGGAGTTTGGGTTTGCGTCTGTTCATAGCTCTGGCTGAAGTCGAGGCATTTCTTCTACGGTAATCTTCAAAGAGCCGTCCTGTGCTTCACGTTAGATGTTTTGCCTACGTAGTTGAGAGTATCCAATGTAAATGTCACTGTCTTGTCTAGGGTGGTGCTGCTGTCTCTGCTAGCTGTTGGAAGACATCAAGCAAGTGGTAAATGTGAGTGCATGTCATTTACAACTACTTAAAAAGCTACTAACATACTGAGAAATTGACTTTTCCACCTATAAACATACATTTCAAATGTATCATGAAATGGCCTCCTCAGTATTATTATTATTATAATAATAATAATAATAATAATAATAATAATAATAATAATAATACATTGGACTTATATAGCGCTTTTATAAGTACCCAAAGACGCTTTACATGGAGGGGAGAACAAACAAAACAAAAAAGAGCAAACAAAACAAACAGAACATTTTAGTAAAAAAGAAAACTAGAGAAGCTGTATGGAACAAGTCATGGAATGGAAGGAAGGGAGAGAAAGGGAACAGGGGTCAGCAGGTGAAAGCGAGTTTGAAGAGGTGGGTTTTGAGGGCTTGTTTGAACGATGGTAGGGTGGGAGCCTGGCGGATGTGGATGGGGAGGGCGTTCCAGAGGGAGGGTGCAGCAACTGAAAAGGCCCTGTCGCCCCAGGTCCGGAGCTTGGTCCTGATGGTCTTGAGAGTGTTTGCATCGGCGGACCTGAGGCAACGGGTTGGGGCGTGGCGGGGGAGGAGGTCTGAGAGGTAGGGAGGGGCCAGGTTATTTAGGGCTTTGTAGGTGGTGAGTAATATTTTGAAGTCAATCCTGTATTTGACCGGGAGCCAGTGGAGGTTGTGGAGGACCGGGGTGATGTGGTCACAGCGACGGGTGGAGGTGAGCAGTCGAGCGGCAGAGTTCTGGACGTATTGGAGTTTATTGAGGATTTTGTTGGGTGAGCCGTAGAAGATGCTGTTGCAGTAGTCCAGTCTAACACTATGCTTTTAAAAAACATTTGTATCTGTCTACAGCTTTACATGATGGATTTGAGCCTGGTGCTAATGAAAAGCTATTCGATAGATCAGGATACCAACCTGATGACAGTGGCTCTCTTCCCAGTGGGGAAGGTGGATATAACCAGGGGGACAGTGTTTCCAGTTACAGACGCCAGCAGATGCCAAGCTACCAGCCCCAGGTGCCGCGCTACGAGCCCCAGCAGCCCCAGGTGCCGCGCTACGAGCCCCAGGTGCCCCAGGTGCCTGGCGACCGACGACGCCAGAAGCCTTTCTACCGGCCCCAGCAGCCCCAGGTGCCGCGCTACGAGCCCCAGGTGCCGCGCTACGAGCCCCAGCAGCCCCAGGTGCCGCGCTACGAGCCCCAGGTGCCGCGCTACGAGCCCCAGCAGCCCCAGGTGCCAAGCTACCAGCCTGCCTTCAACAAAATTTATGGTTCTTATCCTGCTTCTGCCCAGACTGGAGGTGCAGCCACCAATGTCAACGAAAATGGGTAGGTGTACGTTTACTTTCTGGCTCCGATTTTGCCGTGTTTGTCTCCAGGTCAGTCTTAACCAGTTCAAAAAAGGTAGAGGTCCTGAGTTTCACGTGGCGTTATGCTCTTTTTAGGTTTGGCCTGAATGTTGGGAAAGGCAGTGGATATAGATACATGCCCAGCTAGGGGATTTCTGGGATGGCAGCAGGGGACTCTCAAAGGTAAGAATGTTGTCTGGCAATTCCCCAGTTAATGGTCAGTCAACTAAAAGACATTGACTTGTCATTTCAGACCATCCACCTCGGGAGGTGCTTCCAAGACTTCCTTCAACTAATGGGCCAACTTGAATTTCCTCTGATGGGCTGATGTGACTTTGCTTGTACATGTGTCTGAGACCTCGGTTATTACCTCACTCATGGTGTAATGGAACAGTCACTGCAGAAGTGATGGGAAGAGTGTGTGTGTGTGTGTGTGTGTGTGTGTGTGTGTGTGTGTGTGTGTGTGTGTGTGTGTGTGTGTGTGTGTGTGTGTGTGTGTGTGTGTGTGTGTGTGTGTGTGTGTGTGTGTGTGTGTGTGTGTGTGTGTGTGTGTGTGTGTGTGTGTGTGTGTGTGTGTGTGTGTGTGTCCCCGCCCCCATCTTGGTAAAAACTATGAAACTTTAGACAGGAGCTTGAAATTACTTCTATAGTTTCTAGCTAAACACCAAACTACAGTTCATCATTCAATCAGATGTCTGTAAAGTCTCATTTTGTCAACCAAGGACTTCAGTTCCATTCTACAACTAGTTAGGGATGTAATGAAAGTTTGACACAAAACAAACATTTGTTGATGCATCATGGAGAAAATGTTCTTGTGATTTCAGTTGCAGTCTAATATGTAAGAAATGCTGTCAGAACGGTGTTTTCTCTTTGGCTGAACTCACTGCTGTCTAGACGCAGCAGGAGACGAGATGGGCTGAAGCTGAAGCTGAGGACGATCCGTCAGGTTTTAATCTGCTGTGGGAGACATTTTCACTTCCCTATTTAGTTTGGTTTCTACCAAGCCAGATCATGTAACCTATTCCACACAATGCACATTGTTTTAAAATCACAACATGTAACAATACGTAATATCACAATTGCCTTTTTAATTCTCTTCAGTTTTCCATTAATATTTACAATAGTTAGAAATGCATGTTCACATTAATGACTAGATAACAATTATGAAACACTTCTGCCATACAAACTCAAACAGCAGGAACTGAGTGGATGGAATGTTGTCGCATTTGTGGGTTAACGATGTGAACTTGTCATGACCTTTAAAGGGGCAATAAGTAAGGAAGCCGACTGATCAGTCAAAAAAAGTATCTGGTACGGATATTGTGTACGATTGTGATCCGAGACATCACATTTCTGTTTAACTGAGCGCTAGTAGGCGATCACCTAATAGCAACAAACCGGTCAAAATGAGAAAAATAGCCATGATCAACCGAGCAGAAGAGACAGCTGATCCTGCCTCGTCACAGCCACGCCTTCCTCATTCGCTGATTTAAGTTGAGAGCGAGAGAGCGGCATAAACCAGGATGTGATCAGCTCACCCCTAGTTTTTACTGTGCCAGAGGCCTGTGTATCAGTCCTACCGGCCACCAGTAGAGGGCGTAGGTCACTTAATGCCCCTTTAAAACACATAGTTACGTCTGTTTGACTTTGTAGGGATGGAAAACATTCACATGGCACTTCGACGATCTTGGCAAACCACATCATTTTCTGTAGACAACAACAGACATTTAACATTAGAGGCTCAGAAACAGAAACAGCATCCTGGTTGAACCTGCTCAATGTTAGCTAGGATCTATGGCAACTGAAACCCACACAGTAGCATGGAGGTTATAACAACACTTCATATGTTTAATGGTAATTATTCCTTTATCCCAAATATAAATACTGACATGCTTTTAAAAAAATATCTGCATGAATGCATGTTCAAGCCTATTCCAAAAGCTTTTTGATGTAAATATACTACTTTTATGAGTATATTTTTACTAATCCTGTACTTTAAGTATTAGTAGAATGTATATAGATTCCTGAACACTGTCAATGTAATCACTATATACATGCTATAAATATAGCACTAAGTAGTATAGACTACACATGACCAAAACTATTTAGAAATTGCCAAAATGTAATACGTATGTGTATTTCTGGAACTGATTTGAACATGACTGCATATGTGTGTTTGTGCATCGATCAGTACATCGTATTTCTGCATGGGATGCTACAAAATATTTCAATCATATTAAAACCATTAATTGGTAACATTATTTAATCCACAATCTACAGTTATGATCGACCTCCACTAAATCCTTGACTCAAAAAGTTTCAATTGAACATTTAAATATTTATGTGGTACTTTTTTCTCATCAGTATATTCTATTTCCATATAGGATGTTAAAAAAATATTTCAATCATGTTGAAATTAAAGTTTTTTTCCTAGTTCATCACAAGAACTCAGGTAACTGAATACAAACAACTACACAGCGCATTACCTGCAGTATGAATGGGACGGGGTCTGTCCTGGTTCAGGGTTTCAGACCCCCGAAGCACATGTACTTGATGTGCAGATATTCCTCGATGCCGTACTTGGAGCCCTCGGAGCCCAGACCCGACTGTTTGACCCCGCCGAAGGAGGCCTCCGGGGTGGAGAGGAGGCCCTCGTTGACGCCCACCATGCCCACCTCCAACGCCTCGGCCACCCGCCAGATCTGACTCACATCCTGGGAGTAGAAGTAGCCTGAGAACAGAGACGAAGACGTCAGCGTGTCAAACACACCTTTCTGGTAATCAAACTCCAGGACCTCCAGCAGCATCTCCAGGACCATCAGAGTCTCTGTTCTCTGTTGAACATGTGGTGTGAATGTCCAGGTCTTATTTCTGCTCCAACTATCTCTTAGGACCAAAACTATCAGGACATTTCTGATCTGAAGTGGATCAACAAGCAGCCAAGCTGGAACATTCAACATTTCACTGGTTGGAGGAAAAGATCAGCAACACATTTCCAGGTTTTCATTGACTGTAGGAACCCTGTTCAAACCAGTTAACGTCAGAGGTTCTAGCCTGAAATTAAAGTATTAAAGACATGAGAGCAGAAAAACCATTCTAATAGGCATCAGTAACGTTCTAGCCTGAGATCGGATCAAATGTCCGAGTTTTAAACCAATTACAGACCAAAGTACATTTTCAAGCTGGAGGACTTTTCCATGTTTCCCCATGACTGTAGGAAACCTGAGAGACGTACTCACCTGCCAAACCCACGTGAGATGCGTTAGCGATGGCAAGAGCCTCTTCCTCCGTATTAAACCTGTCAATCAGAAACAGAGTCACATTTTAAATACCTTTTCCTCTGCTTGCAAATAAGAACTCAAGGCAATCAGAGGATGACAACATCCTGCCTAGCCCCGCCCCCAAGGTTTGGCCAGGGAAAGAGAAATCCCATTTCAATGTGAATACCAGACATATTTTACTGTCAGGTGAGAAAGGGGTCTTATTCTGATCTATGACCCAATCCAGGGACTATCACCATCTATATCATCTGATCCATTAGGTGCAGCTGCTTCCTGTGAGTCGACAGACCTGATGACGGGCAGCAGGGGTCCGAAGGTTTCTTCCTGAGTGCACAGCATGTCTGTGGTGACGTCGGCCAGCAGCGTCGGCTCCATGAACGACCCGTCCAGGCGCTTCCCCCCCCTCAGCACCTTCGCCCCTCGAGATACCGCATCCGATACCTGGTGGGCCACCTGGGAAATAGAGGCGTTGCAGTTGTTTGACAAATCTCTGGAGAATCTGTTAGTTAATAATGTGTCAGTAGAACCAGTTGACCAGTCTGAACCAGGTTGTTGTGGTGTGTCTGTAGATCATCCAGTAACGTTCTCAGTAAAAGTGATCAGTGTGATCAGGTAGATTTGTCTCCAAATGTAGGTTACTGTGACTCAGTAAACTGTCTTGTCGTCAGCCCTAGTCTCTGGACTTACATTACTATTAGACTTAGCGGACTATCTAACCAAAGTTCTTGTGGTGATAATCACTGTTACCTTCTCGGCAGCTCGGGTGTTGATGAGCGGCCCCTGGGTGGTGGTGGGCTCCGAGCCGTGACCCAGGCGGAGCTCGGCGTCCATGGCCTGGCCCAGCTTCTCCATGAAGCGGTCATGGATGCCGCTCTGGACCAGAAACCGGTTGGAACACACACATGTCTACAGCAAGAGGAGGAACGTTTGCATCATTCTTTTGTAATAGATTAGTATTTATACACACTACTCCTGGTTTCTGTGCTTCCTCGTTTCCCTACTGCACCAGTTGAAAGCTTCCCAGTTCTCTACACCTTTGATCTGAAGGACTTCAGGAGTACGCGTCTCTAAAACAACGATTCGAGAACGGTTGATCCATCGTTGGTTGATGGGAAGATCTGAAGTCGTAGTTTTTGTTCTGTTGATTTTCATTTAAAGCTAACTAAAGCTAGCTAGCTATGTTAACTCATAAAAACAATGTAATGGTATGAAAGGCAAAACCAAAGAGTGAAGAATACATGACTTTTTGGTCAGATCTTTTCTTTTTCTTGGTCAAAACCTTGTAGCTGCAGACCGTAGATTGTAGATGCAATTTGAGCCTCTGGCCCCGCCCACAACGAGGCAGGCTAGAGTGACCATAAACCAAGATGTTGCAGTGTGTACAAGCAGTAGCATGAGACTGGCTCTATTGCTGATGGCAGAAAGGTGATGAATCAGCACTATTGTACTGTTACATTGAAAAGGTCGTAGTACCTGACCAGAGTTCCTGAACTTGGAGGCCATGGCCCCCTCCACCGCCTTCTCCACATCAGCACTGTCGAACACGATGAAAGGGGCGTGGCCACCCAGCTCCATGGAGACCACCTTCACAGTGTCAGCGGCATGTTTCAACAGGATCTGGGTAGAGGAGAGCGACATTCAGTCGAGGGAAATACTATTTTTTTTATATCTCTATCGATAGATAGATAGATAGATAGATATATATATAAATCTATATCTGTCCTAAAGTCGCCCCTGCAATAAACTAAATATACAATACATACAGATTTACAATACAACACAAAGAACAACGTTGGGGTCCCTGGTGTTAAGCGACCAGTGGGAAGCCTGTGAAGTGAATACTCATGTGCTACCTTGCCGGTGGCGGTGGAGCCGGTGAAGGAGACCTTGCCCACCAGGGGGTCGGTGCAGAGGACCTCCCCGACCGACGGGGTCTTCTCCCTGGAGCAAGGCACCACGTTAAACACCCCCGCCGGGATCCCCGCCTGGCCCGCCAGCTACACACACACACACACACACACACACACACACACACACACACACACACACACACACACACACACACACACACACACACACACACACACACACACACACACACACACACACACACACACACACCCCTTCTAATCACCGTGGAGTGACCTCTGACCTCTTATAAGGTAACATAAAATGGGTATTATTGGGTAGAAACGCTTGTATGAAAAATAGGAGCTACAAAACTATAAATATCAGCATTCAAGCGTAATAAAAAATGTAATGGAATATGTACATATAAAAATATACAACAAAGTGAAAGATATGCAGTATGACAAATAATCTTATACACAAGATGTGGTCTCAGCTGAGGTGAAGACTGCAGTCACAGTTCTGGCAATGGAAACAGGATGAGACTGTAACACCAGACAGCAGCCGAATACTGGCAGGTGTTGGTCTGGTAGCCAGAAAACAGTCGTGGTGGTCTGAGCGTGACTTCCCCAGATAACTTTCTCCACTATTTGACCTTTAACCGTGGACTGACCTCTGCCAGAGCCAGGGCGGACAGCGGCGTATCCTCAGCCGGTTTGACCACCACGGTGCAGCCGGCGGCCAGGGCAGCTCCCACCTTCCTGGTGATCATGGCACTGGGGAAGTTCCACTATTGGAGGTTAGAGGTCATCAGTGCAGGTATGGACACGATTACAAGATAGCATAAATATTACATTTTACATTACAGTCATTTAGCAGACGCTTTTATCCAAAGCGACTTACAATAAGTGCATTCAACATAGGTAGGCAAGAAAACTACTAGTCACCAGAAATCGTAAGTGCATTTCCTTCCTAAACAAGCAACTAAGAGCATAACTAGTGTTAAGGTAAGAGTGCAATAAGTTAGCAACCTATTATATCTTAAACAAATGAGACAAATAAGAGAATCAAATAACAAGAGCTAAGACAAATAAGTGTATCAAATGAACAAGAGCCAATAAACAAGAGCTCAGACACATAATTGACGAAATACAATTTACACATTTTCAGCTCCCAAATTCCAGACTTTAATTTCTTAACTTTATTCAAAATTTTGCTCAGTGTGATGTCTGCTTTCAGGTGATGTAGTCCCACCCCCTCTGGCGGCCATGTTGGAGGTCCTCAGCTCTCTGAACAGCTGGGTGTGTTTCTGTCTGTCTCAACAGAATTTAATCTTCATGGTTCATTTCTGTCTGTTTCTACTGAACTGATCATTTCATCACTGATCCATCTGATTGATTTAGTGTTTAGATCATGTAGCTTGTTAGCTAGCTAACCATAGTATCTGGTCAGCTAACCATCACTGTCTTGTTGTTACCACATCTGGTTAGCACACTAGCTAACGTAGCTAGTAGAAGCTAGCGTTAGCAGTGGCTAGTAGTCCCATGTTAACAGTAACTAAACTAGCCTGCTGGCTAGTTAGCTAGCTAACGTATCTAGTAGAAGCTAGCGTTAGCAGTGGCTAGTAGTCCCATGTTAACAGTAACTAAACTAGCCTGCTGGCTAGTTAGCTAGCTACCAGTTAGTTCAGGTGAACTAGCTGACTCTTCTCCAGCTCCAACTCAGAGTGTTTTGGAGTAGAGACTAGGGCTAAAGGCAAGACAGTTTACTGAGTCACAGTAACCTACATTTGGAGACAAATCTACCTGATCACACTGATCACTTTTACTGAGAACGTTACTGGATGATCTACAGACACACCACAACAACCTGGTTCAGATGGTCAACTGGTTCTACTGACACATTACTAACTAACAGAGGATTCTCTGTGGTTGCTAAGAGATTTCTATAAAGCCTCTATATGACTGTCACTAGACCAGATCACTCTTTAGTGATCATTATTCTCCACTACAACTAATATTACTTTGACTGTCAACATGTAATGAATCAGAAATCAGAGCAAAGTGACTGAAAAGAAGGTTATTATACATATATCCATTTACAACCGTAACTTCCAGCTAAGTTCATGATGTTTCTATTTCATGAGACTGTGATCCCCAGGGGGAGCTAGTTGCCTCCTTCCCTCCCTACTGGCTGCTCACCGGTGTGATGATGGAGGCCACGCCCACTGGCTGTTTGAGGAGGAGGATCTTTCGGTCCTTGGCGGGTGACGGGACGATGTCGCCGTACGTTCGGCGAGCCTCCTCAGAAAACCACTCCAGGAAGGAGGCCGAGTACGCAATCTCACCCAAAGACTCCCTCATCGGTTTACCCTGGAACACAACACACACACACACACACACACACACACACACAGAGGTAGTTGTACTAGTTACCAAGGCTGGAAATAACAAATTACATTTACTCTAGTTACTGTAGTTAGTCAGTTTCTTTGTGTACTTTTTTGAAACCTACTCACACACTCAAAGGTGATCAGCTTCGCCAGATCTTCCTTGTGCAGCGTCATCAGGTCGAACCACTTCCTCAAGAGGACGCTCCTTTCCTGGAGAACGACCAATCAGAAGAGAAAGCTTTTCTCAATAAGAATCTACTAGATGTATGAGGAGTTTGAGTTGATCAATACAGTTCTGGTCAAGATTATTGGCACACTTGCAATTTAGGTAAATAAATATCTTTGGACGAGCCCTGAAGTGCAGTGGGTCAAAGGAATCCTTCAAACATTGAAGAACTGGAGGGTTGTAGATGAAGAGCAGCAGGAAGGAGCAGGAAGCTTATTGATGGTTACAAGAAACGTTTGGAAGCATCATCATTACCAAAAGCCAATAATCAGCCAATCAATCATGTCCCGGTGGCTCAGTGGTCTAAGGCACATACCACATAACCGTGACGTCCTGGGTTCGAATCCGGCCCGGGACCCATGTCACATGTCATCCCTCCTCTCTCACCTGATCTTTCCTGTCTCTCTCTGCTGACTGGCAAATAAAAACGCAAAATGCCAAAAAAAAATATTTCAAAAAAACGAAATCATGGCCAAAGCCACTTTTCAATTTTGATAAGAAAATATTCTTATTGTTTGATCGTGTGCCGTTAAATAAAACAGATGAATGTTGTTTCTATTTCCAGTTATTCCAGATGATACTGGACGTTATCTGAATGAAAGTCAAGGGCGCCTGAACTGTACAGGTGTTGCATCACTCAGACGTCACGTTACACAACAGCAGCATAGAGGTGGGCGGGTCCTAACACTAAGGTCGTAGTTCACGGTGTGAGTCCAGAGGCCAATCGCGTGTGTCGTGTTTCCTGATTAATTATTGTTATGAACTAGAGTGTTCATGTTGAAGTGAGTGTCACCATACTTGCCAACCTTGAGTCCAGAAACAGGGAGATAGGTGAGATAAGATTCACAGATCTTTAACGTGTAAAATAATTGGAAATATAGTTCATAAACTGCATCAGCATCTTTTAATCTTCTCATCCTTCCACCACAACACCTGCAGACGTATTTATTTTTCTTCAAAAACCATCTGTTTCTTTCTATACTCGTTTGGCTCCACCCACCACTGAAATAACACCGTCAACAGCGGTGATAGTATAGGGCCCAGATGTTTTGTGTTAAGTCAGGAGAAATGACAGGAGAGGGGTATGTCAGTCGGGAGGTTATCAATTAACTCTTGGTTCATGAATCAAGGGTGCATGATCATGACCCAGTTTAAAACAGCTTGAAGTGTTACTGCAGTAATCACCTCAGCTGACCGGTGAGGAGGTCAGAGGTCAAAACTTGTTGGGTGCAGGAGGAGGCAGTAAGCTGGTGGCTGGTAGGAGAACCAACCTGTACACTTTAAGGTCTGGAGGCTGCAGGTCATTTCCCACCACGACATGGCAGAAAAAACAAGACACAACTGCTTCCTTTTAGAAACTCAACAGAATGCTGCCAGTCATTCACTGAAGAAATACTTAACCGTTTACTGTAGGTGATGTGCAGAGTGAGTGGTTTAATAATTGTGTGATAGTGTGATCATTGATGGACAGGAAAGACACTGTAGCGTCATCAGGACTGACCAGCTCATCACCGGTCACCTCCGGGCTGTAAAGCCTTAATGGGAAACATACAAGCATGTGTGAGAGTGAAGTAGCTTGGAAACACCGAGATGATTCGGTCTGCATGTGTGAATGTTCATTACCGTCTCCCATAGTCAGAAGAGAGGGAACTACCCTGCTGCTGAAGTTATTATTACTATTATCACTGGGTTCTGAAGTCGAGTGGTATTCCGCTTCACTATCTCTATCCAGCGATGTGATTTTTGCATAGATCTTGAAAACCTCATACGAAACTGCATTAAAATATCTGACAGTTTAATGTGGCGTCGCTGACCGGCCAAAATAAATACCTGGTAGAACAGAACTGCACATGTTCAGAATCGTTGGGAGCTACTTTTGAATTCGGCTTACATATTATCCACCAAGCTACACGTTATTTACACGAAACTTCAAACATTAGAATTAGTTCTCCTGTTACTCACACAAACAAAACACACCGCTGACGGCAGCAGCGAGCAGTGGGAATGTGAACGTGATCAAATGTGAAAGTTCAGATTTTATTGAAATGGATTACTGCTTGGTGGATTCTATATATGCCGAATTGAACAGTGGCTCCTATCGACTCAAAATTGATCCCGGGTCATATTTTAAGAGGCATGTGTCTTACCGAAAAGCAAGGCCACAGTATAGTCACAGTTTTTTCAACGGATGTTCAGCCTGCCGTTCTCTCCATACTAGACACGAAGCCAGGCATCTGTGGTAAAACAACATAGCCCTAGCCTACCTTAGCCTACCTTAGCCGTGTACTGTTTCCACGAGTAAAACGCCTTGTATGCAGCGTCCACAGCCTGCTTGGCTTCCGCTGGGCCACAGTCCGACACCCTGGCTATCTCCTGGCCGGTGGCCGGGTCCAAGACGGGGAACACTGAGGCTGCGGAGACCCAGCGGCCGTCCACATAGGCCTGCGTCCGGAGGAGCTGAGCAGAGACATCCAGGCTGTAGCGTCTCTGCATGGCGGTGGGCAGGCCGGGCAAAACCTGCTGGAGGAAACAGCGAGTCCTCAGCAAACAGAAAGTAGCCATGCCGGTGCTGAGTGGATGTGTGCAAGGCTCTCACGTTGCTGTTGGACGCTTTTCTCTCCGCAGGTCACAGATCAGCTGAGTCTCCAGCGGGTTTCCGTCAGCGGCTCCGTCAGGTTTCAACCAGTCTGGAGGCGCGTGACGCTGCACAAAGGCAGTGGAGCTGCGCGCGCTGTACAATAACAAAGAGAACATGCCTGGGGTGAATATATAGTAAAATAACCAGAAAAACAGAATGGCTAGATTTTAACATAACGATGTGAACAAGAGGCTTCGTATTCTTAAATTTGCATTTATGGATTTAATCCTCTGTTAGAAATAAAATAAGATTATTTAAGAAGGAAGTTTCAGAAGGAAGAAGCAAAAACATCAGAGGAAATAATAAAAAGAGCTCATGTATAATATTGATTCTAGTATTGTAACATTGCACCTTTGAGTCACTGCAGAAATGTTTCCATCATGAAAAACATCCCAAAGAGCTGGAAAAACAAAGTAAAACACCACCAGGTTGACTGTCCCAGATATGACCATTAATGGAATAAACCCAATACATTACATGAAATCCTGCTGCTTTCAAGTGCTGTCAGAAATGGTAGAATTCCAAGTAGTTCGCACGACAGACCCAACAACGTGTATTTGTATCGACTTTTACTGCGACAACCTTCAGTGTAAACGGTTCACTGATAACAGTACTCATTCGCCAGTATGTAGTATGCAGTACATAGTAATGAGTATGTAGTAAAGGCCGAGTAGTACTACGTGCGAGTCCTGCGTTCGTGTCCACAGACTCCACACTGGTTCCGCTAGTTTCTGCTTGTTCACTACCCAAACAGAACTTGAAATGAATCGGTAGTTTGCATGTTTCAGTTTGTCCTGTAGAGTTTTTAGTTTGAATAAGTTATAAACACACAAAGAATACTGAATTAAACTTAAAATGTGTAGTTTTGGCGTCTTTCTATCTATCGATGTTGTGCAGTTGATGGGGTAGCCAGCAGCAAACAGAAGGAAAGCACTCACTCCCTTTCTCCTTCTCAGACCCATCAGACCACAACAAAAACGTTTTTGAGGATGACCAAGATTATATTGGTTAAAAGCCTAGTCTGGAGGGGTTAAAAAAATAGACTTGAAGCGTAAAAAGAGGCTTCAAGTCGCAGTGACGCGCGTGAGACGCAGCCTGGACGGAGCAGGTGTTATAACACCTGGACTGTTATAACTGTCTGTTATAACACCTGGACTGAGCAGGTGCAGGTGTTATAAGTAACACCTGGACGGAGCCGGTGTGGACAGCAGCGTTGGTTAAAATGAAAGCGTTTCTGCTGCGAGAGACGCACGACTGATGTTGCATGTTGGTGAATAAAGACACTAGCCAGACTGCATGTCACGAGTGTCGTGTTGGTTTCTGACACTAAGAAGAAAGTGAAAGTCTGACAGACACGTTGAAAGACGCCATGTTCTCTTTTTCCACATAGAATGGTTTGTGGACGGGATTTAGGAGGTGAATGTTGATGTCCAAACAGGTAAATTATACTGGAAATCAGATTACTGAAACGTTACTGAGAGAAAACAACGGGTGAAAACTAAACTGTTTAAAACCGGTTATATAACTGGAGGGACTATAACAGCTGGAATAGGGAATAACGCCTTGACTATTTGACAAGTTGGAAAAAACGGTAAAAACAAACAAACAAAACAAAAAATCTTATTTAATATGTTGATCGATGGTTTTATTGCTCATTATCTGTGAGTTGTGACATCCACAGATTCCCGTTAGATCCCTGTTTAACCTGTGGTGTAACTATTGTATTATAGTTATATATCACTGAGGTAAAAGATCAATAAGTTAGCTACCTACTTTTATTTAAACAAATGAGACAAATAAGTGAAGCATATATGTAAGTAAGAGGAAGGGTCAGGGTAGTGTCTCTTGAAAAGCATGGTACTTGAACATAAAATTAAAATATACTGTACAGAAAATATATTTTGGTCAGTTTAAATATATTTCAATCTGTCTGTCTCTATCTGTCAATCTCCACCTTAATGCAGTAATCCAGACTTTTCCCCATACTTTAAATTCATACTGTCTGTCTACTTCTGTGTTCTATTCTCTTATCCTATTTTCTTCGCTGTAACCTGTTGCTATTAAAGTTTTATCTTCTCTCCTGCTGACCTCAGAGCAGTTCTCTAGAGACATGCCACAGGAGAAATGAGTCTCCAGAGGGAAGGAGGTAAAACCAGCTTCCCAGATGATCCTGATGCTGGGGAGGAAGCGAGGTGAGTGAGCGGGGGGGGGTGTTGTGTGTGTGTGACTCATAAAAGTCTCAAAAGTCTTGGTTTGATGATACTCAATTAAAGCTGCACTAGACAACTTTGCGCGTCTCCTCTCGCACACCAGAGGGCAGCAAGAGGTAAAAGTCTGAAATTTAGGGACTTCACTAAAATCCTGTAAGGTCACAGAAGATTTCCCACCAGTGAACAAACCGACACCAGCATTTAATTTGGACCAATAGGGAGACTCTACGGTCTCAGTTAGTGGGGATGGGATGCTGGGACAATACATTAATATAAAGATATTACTACAGAAATATTTTGAGAAATCTGACAGGTACGAGAAATTTCATGAACGTGATCTACAACAAACACGAAGGATACAATCTTAGTTAAAGCATATTAAATTATAATGTGAAAATGTGATTTAAGAAGTGATTTAAAAGATGATACCTTCCAAAACCTTGAAGGAAATGTGTTATGTTCTTTGCTGGGTATCAGCGTCCACCAGAAACCAGCGCCTCCCAGTGGTTTGTCCATGAAGAGTAACTGGTCCATGGGAGTTCCTGATGACTTCAGAAAAGGGTGAGAGAAGTAAATTCAATCCCAGTACCAAATCCACTAGCAAAGCATGAATCAACAATTTAGGGATACGTTATGTTCGGAGGCAGGTTATGTTCTGTGCTATGTAGAAAATTATTCCTCCTCCTACAACTGCCTTATCAGCTTATAATGTTTTTGCTCTATAATTATAAATAATTATATTATTATAAATAAAAGTATACTGAGTATACTATAGACTATGATTCTGAAATCCATTGATTAATTGATCTATAATAGACCAGCGTCTCCCAGTGGTGTGTCCCTGAAGAGTAACCAGTCCATAGGAATTCCTGATGACTTCAGAAAAGGAGAATTTGCTGCTGAAAAAGGGTGAGAGAAGTAAAGTCACTTCTAGAACTGAATCAAATGATTTAAGCAGTTGTTTAGGGAGGGCTTGACCCTTGACCTGCTTACTATTGGTCACGTATAATGTAGCAGCTCTACAGTAGGAATTGAAGCTCATTGTACCGTTAGATTGTAAATCGCTCTGGATTAAAACGTGTGTAAAATATAGCTGGATTAAATGGATTTCAGTTTGCAGTATGTTGAATATAAGTAGTTACCTCATGTGTCAAGGAAAAATGCCACTATAAAGCATGCAGTATGTGTCATTACTGTAATATAACACTGTATTTGTAGATACAAACATGTAGGAGTGGGTGTTCCTGGTGGTCAGACTGCACCAAATTGTCAAGTGAACCTGGACACACTACAGGTGGGTATGTTAGAGAGATCAGAGGTTCAATCCCTGCAACAGACAAGGGGCATCATTCACGAAACTTGCGTAAGATCAGATTTGATCGTAAAGTGTTCGAATTTGATGGACACCCGACAGTGAGGTCTCTCCTATTATTGATTGATCCTCCGCATGTTTCATGAATCCCATGTTGGGATTTTTGTACGAAAACATAAATGCGAAATATTTACGAAGAATTTAAGACATTTTTTGTGAATGAGGCCCAATGTGTTCATCCCGGTTGAAGCCTCAGTGAGTAATTACATTTGTGGTGATTAAATGGCTCTAAAATTTGATGCCTACTGCTAATGACCAAGCGCAACCACTTTGCTTTGCGTCACTTCACTCTATCAAAAGTCGTCTAGTGGCCGTTTGACTGGGTGTGGTCCGAGGTCAAGAATCACAGCAAATTTTTTGTTTAACATTATTTATATAGATATATATTTAGCATTTTATTAATTTAATTTCACCCAAATATTATCCATAATCGTGTGGAAAATGCAATCATGAAATTATGCTTTACTCTAGCACGCTAGCTAGCCAAGTGGCTACCTACAGCTGTTTGGTTGTGATGGGACAGTTAGGCTAACAAGCTAACATTACTTATATAGCCTACCGGAGCTAAAGTTAGCAGCTAAAATATTTTAGGATGTTTCAGGTAACTTTACACACCAGGAAGACCAAAAATCTCTGCCAAAAATCTTTTCTCCATTTATTATTTTGTATGTCTTTATAAGCTGACAGAGATGGGTCATATAATTTGGGAAGCCTCCTCCATTCAAAGATGAAGTGACACTAGAAACAAAACTTAAATGACTGGGACAATATGATTGGTTATTGTGCCACGCCCCTCGTGCTCATTTGCATAATACTACAGTAAAATGATACAGATCTTTGTCAACATCAGGTGTTCGAATCCAAAGCCATTACATTCCTGAAACAAGCACTGAAAAGACATAAGAAGGTCCTTACTGCAAAGCACAAAGCACCGTTTGAGGAAGAGGAGGAAGTGGTCGATGATGAACATGTTGACGCTGAGGCCTCCGAAGCAGCTCTGAAGATTGCCCTCCATGTTTTAAGGACCATGAATGAGGATGGACTTGCTTACATGCTTGAGCAAAGTAAGAGATTGCACCTTCTCTTGGGAAGGGTGTGTGTGTTATAGCTGGTGGGAGAAGTCAATTCAGATGTCAATTCTCGTACCAAATCAAATAAGGAGCAGCACCAATCGTAAAATCACAACAAAAGTACATTTCAACCAAATGTTTCTGTAACCAAATATTCAAATAATTCAAATTCTAAAGTTTAGTTCATAAGCCAGTGATGATTCTTTTCAATAACTGGGGTCATCAGACCTCGTAATATAGGAAACATTTTACAAGGAATTGTTATTAATGTGACTGTCTGTGCTGTTAGGTCATTACGGAGAATTTATCATGTACCAACGGGAACTAAAATCTTCTCTGAAGAGGAGATGTGAGTGCTTGTGTGAAGGAATAGCAAAGCAAGGAAATACCACACTTCTCAACAAGATCTATACAGAGCTCTATGTCATAGAGGGAGACAGCAGACTGATCAATAATGAACATGAGGTGAGACAGATCGAGACAGCCTTCAACAGACCAAAGTCTTTGGAAACTCCAATCAAGTGTGAGGACATCTTCAAGCCTTCAACCAGACCAGCCAAACCAATCAGAACAGTTCTCACCAAGGGAATAGCTGGCATCGGCAAAACTGTGTTGGCTCAGAAGTTCATGCTAGACTGGTCGGAGGAGAAAGCCAATCAGGATATCCAGCTCCTGTTTTCACTTCCTTTCAGGGAGCTGAATTTGCTGAAAAAGGAAAAAAGAAGTTTGATAGAACTCCTGCATGGCTTATCTATCGAGTTGAAAGAATCTGGAACCAAAGACCTGGAGAGGTACAGCGTTCTGTTTGTGCTGGATGGACTCGATGAGTGCCGATTCCCTCTGGATTTCAAGGGAAACGAGCGCTGTTGTGACACCACACAGTCAGCCTCAGTGGATGTGCTGCTGACAAACCTCATTGCAGGAAACCTGCTACCAAAATCTCGGCTCTGGATAACCTCCCGACCTGCTGCAGCCAACTGCATCCCTCCACAGTACGTTGACCTTGTGACTGAGGTACGAGGCTTCAACGACCTGCAGAAGGAGCAATACTTGAACAAGAAAATTGATGATGTGAACTTAGCCAGAAGAGTCATCACACACATAAAGTCAACACGAAGCCTCTACATCATGTGCCACATGCCAGTGTTTTGCTGGATTTCTTCCTCCGTCCTGGGAAAGCTGTGTGCCGAAGAAAAAGAAGAAATGCCGAAGACATTGACTCAGATGTACATCCACTTTTTGGCATTTCAGACCACACAGATGTATGTCAAGTACTGTGAACAGGAAGAGGAATTGGACACCCAAGGCAATAATAAGATAATATTGTCACTTGGGAAGTTGGCATTTGAGCAGTTGGAGAAAGGCAACCTGATCTTCTATGAAGAAGACCTGAGAAACTGTGGCATTGATGTCAGAGAAGCATCTGTCTACTCAGGAATCTGCACTCAGCTCTTCAAGGAAGAGTCCTGGTTTCATCATAAAGTCTTCTGCTTTGTGCATCTGAGCATCCAAGAGTTTCTTGCAGCTTTGTATGTCTACCTGATGTACATGATTGACGGCGTGAATCTGATCAAACAACATGGCACCTCGACTGAACCTCAGACATCCAAAACCAAGTCTGTAGCCAGACTACACAAGGCTGCAGTGGATAGAGCCTTACAAAGTGACAACGGCCACCTGGATCTCTTCCTCCGCTTCCTTCTCGGATTTCTCTGAATCCAATCAGGCTCTTTTAAAAGGCTTAATGATACAGGTAGAAGCAAGTGGCTCACAAAGTCACGAGGAAACCATCAGGTATATCAAGGAAAAGATCAGGGAGATCCCTCATCCAGAGAGGTGCATCAATCTGTTCCACTGTCTGAATGAGTTGAATGACCATTCTCTGGTGGAGGAGATCCAGAGCTACTTGGGCTCAGAGCGAGACTCTGGGATGGACCACTGCTCCCCTGCACAGTGGTCAGCTCTGGTCTTTGTGTTGCTGACCTCAGAGGAGAAGCTGGAGGTGTTTGACCTCAAGAAGTACTCCAGATCAGAAGAGGGTCTTCTAAGGCTCCTACCAGTTGTCAAAGCATCCAGATCAGCAAGGCAAGTATCGCTGCAAATCAGTCATTAGTCATTTTAACTTTCTCCAGGTCATTCCACCTTACAGTGCCATATTTTTTATAATGTGTAGCCCCAGTGGGAACGGAAGTGGGAGTGTTAGTGCTCTACACATTGAGTTACATGCGACATATTACCTGACACTGAGCAATTTATATTGAGATGCTGGCAGGTCTTAAATCTGAGATCAAGCATGTTGTCTTAATCCATTTAATCCCTCGTATTAAGGGAGAAACAGCAGAAATGTATTCCCTTATAGGCAACATTGCTTTAATCTCAACTCCATTTATTGACATCAGGACAATAAAAATTGTGTATTCTGTATTATTAGTATTTGGAAACTCAACACACTGTTACCTCCAGACAATAGATATGACTATGACCCTGTTGTACCATCATGGAAAACAAATTTAAACTGTAAATGGAATTTGTCTTTGTCTTTATCAGGCTGAATGATTGCAGGCTCACTGAAAACTGCTGTGAGGCGTTGTCCTCCATTCTCAGTTCATCATCTTGTGAACTGACGGATTTAAACCTAAGTGACAACAACTTACAAGATTCAGCAGTTGAGCTTCTCTGCGTTGGACTCCAGAGCCCATATTGCAGACTGAGGACACTAAGGTGAATACGTGCTGTAACTGACGATGATGATGACTCTATAAGTAAAACGTTGAGTCCACTGGTACTCTGTTGTCAAGTTAAATCCCTACATAGAGGAGTGATGTAAAAGTGAACTTGAGTCTTAGTGTGAGTGTATTCTCTTGCAGATATGTGCACATATGCATGGTGTGACACTTGTCAATACCTTTATTCTTATTGCACCATATTTAAGGGGTCTGGCTCAGCCTCCTGAAGATGCTGGTTTCTGACTCAATAATTCAAAACATAAATGTCAAGTTACCACGTCAAGTTTTAGTTCAAGCAACCAAAATCAGATTCAGGGCGTTTTTACCAGACAGCAGCGATATCTAAGATATCCGCTACATCCTCTGTTGTTTCCCTTCAGGCTGAACCGATGCGGTCTCACCCAGAGGTGCTGTGAAAAGCTGGCTTCAGTACTGAGCTGTCAATCATCACATCTTAGAGAGCTGGACTTGAGTGACAACGACATTGAAGACTCAGGAGTGAAGCTGCTCTCCACTGGACTGGGAAGTTTGTGCTGTAAACTGGAAACCCTCAGGTATCATTATGCTCATATTCTACAGAGATTTTATGTACAACCATAAAACAGCCTTTAGGCTTTCTGTCAGAAATGACGTCAAATCGACAAAAATGTGTGTCGTCTGTTGGTGTCATACCTGTAGAGATCTGTAAGGTCGCAGACGGCGTTGTTGATTGTCTTACATTTTCATTGGTTGGCTGGACCAAGCGTTGGTTGGGAGATGTATGGTGAGATCTGATGTAGAAGGTCAGATTTGGTGACATCAGAAAATAGCAAAAATGCTGCACCTCATCCATTTTAATGCCCCGCTCAGACTGGGACCTCTTTCTCCTCTTCCGCAATAAAAGTGTAGTTAACATTTCCTCCTCCTCTATTAAGTCAGTTATATCGTTGTACCCTAGCGCTGCCATTTTTTCTAAACTAACAGAAACGAACCAGCCAGAAGCGTCTAGCTGGTTAGCATGGAGTCAACAGCTCGTGCCACAGACTTCTCCCGACATTTCGCTTGAGTGTCGGCAGTGTCGTCCGATATGCTTCGTAACACACTTGTCTTACGACCATAAATCAGCAGAGAGAGAGCTGAGATCAAACTCTGCTGCTCCACAGGTTGTCGTTCTGCGGCATCACAGCGGAGGGTTGTGGGTTCCTGGCCTCGGCTGTGAGGTCCAACCCATCTCACCTGAGAGAGCTGGATCTGAGCTACAATCACCCAGGAGACTCTGGAGTGAAGCTCATCTCTGAAACTCTGGAGGAAGAATACTGTGAATTAACCAAACTCAGGTAAAGACCATGGTCTAGTCTCAGGCATTCTTTTCTGCTCACTGCCTCCACAGTAGCCAGACTATCTGACAGCACATGTTCCTCTCTATTCCATAGTGTGGACCACAATGCAGAGTGCTGGTTAAAATCAAGACTGAGAAAATGTAAGTTGTGAATTTCTTTTGGGATCAGATGCTGTGCTTTTAAGTCAATGTTGTTGTTTTTTTTTTTTTAAATGAACAAGGCCCAAAGAAAACAGTGGCTAGGTAGTTTAAGCCAAGAAATCTGATTGGTTTAAGATGCGTTCCAACCATGCATCCAATTGTAATGCCACCAAGTACGGCATAAGCACGACTAGCCATGCTTTATTGGTTGCCATTGCAATTCTTGTGGTAACTAGGGATCTAGTTAGTGATCTTTTAGCTTTCCTTGTTTTTATTCTTATGCATTTAAACTACTTGAAGAAAATTCTTCACAAAGTACACATGCTTTTGGTAACTGTTTGCAGTGTTTACTGTGATTATGGGAGCTTTATTAATGCCAGCAGATCGTGTTTGTACCCATATCCACAGTAAAGAAAACCCTCTCAGGTATTACTGCAATAATAAATGACATCTAACCCCTTGACTTCTTACTGCCATCAGATGAGTGTGAGCTGTCACTGGACCCTAACACAGCCCACAAACTCCTCATCCTCTCTGATGGGAGCAGAAAGGTCACCCAGGGGAGAGAAGAGCAGCCATATCCTGACCACCCAGACAGATTTGACTACTGGACACAAGTTCTGTTCCAAGAGGGCCTGACTGGCCGCTGTTACTGGGAGGCTGAGTGGGAAGGGAACTGGGCCGGACTCGGAGTCACATACAAGGGCATCAGTCGAAAGGGAGTAGGCAATGATTGTGTGATGGGATACAACCAAATGTCTTGGGGTCTACACTGTTCTGCTCATGGTTATGCTGCATATCACAACATCAAGAGCATTGCCATTTCAGTCCCTTCGTCAGGTTCCTGTAGGGTGGCGGTTTATCTGGACTGGCCAGCCGGCACCTTGTCCTTCTACAGAGTTTCCTCTGGCAGGTCGCTGACACACTTGTACACCTTCTACACCACGTTCACCGAGCCTCTCTACCCAGGGTTTAGAGTCTGGGATTATGGCTCCTCTGTGAGTCAGCTGGAGTAGCTCGACATCGACAACACAAAGGGTTGGACTCTGGTGTATATAGTCCTCTAATACTAATACTGTGACTTGGTTAGATCCAGGTTTCTGATTGGCTGGAAGGGTCCTGGGTCAGATAACCTCTGGTGGAACATGAGATCATAGGTGCCGACTACGTGGGGACAAATCGTAACGCAGTTATGGTTTAATGGATTTCTCACGTTTATTTCACGTACTTCATATGTATCATCCAATCAAGTTATATTTTTTATTGTTTAGTATCTCTATGAGTAGTCAATGTTTGGATCAAATGTGCTGTTCATGTGCTTTAGCTCATTGCAGGTTTTAATATCCTCTGATGTACAGATCCATCAGTCCGGCTGGATGCATGTGAGCGTAATCCCAGCATCCTGGTTGGGGCTGTAGTTTATCGGAGGAGGTGATGGTAACTAATAAAATGATACGGGGATGAGTATTCATTTTAATTGCTTGACGATACAGCCTTTAGTTGTTTGGAATGACACAGCAGTCTTCCAGACGTATAGTCGGTCATGTTGTCGCATAGTTCAGAGGCTTGCATTTTTTAGGGCACCCCCGTTAGAAAATAATCCCGGCGCCTACGCATTAGATCATGTATTTTTTTCCACTTTCCATGTCTATCTAATGAGACCCCATGCCTTCATTTTGGTTTTGTTTTGGATGACTGCACACAAATACTGAATTAGAAACTTGACGTTGGAACACTGGTTGGATAAAAAAAAGACATAGCTTACAAAATCTGAAATGGTTTAAAAATCTGATGTATTTCAACGTACTGATTGCTTGCTAAAAACTCAAAATGCCTCTAATTTTAAAAAAACTTGCGTCATCACCAAGTATAACTGTGTCACTTAATGTCATTATTATCAGTGTCATTTACTGTAGGTGTGACTTTACACCTGGCATTACCGTTCATCCTGCATCCATCTTGTTTCCAGATATGATTTAGATGGGTTATGGTAAAGTTGTTCTTGAAATAAAGGATTATATCAGGATCATTAGAGTTTCTACCCTGGATTAACGACACAATAACACTAGAGCTCCAACTAACTCCACAATAAAGTTTATGTTATGAATGATTATATCTGCTGTCATTCTCCACTCATCAGGTCGACCACAGATCATCTGTTCAATCTCTTTTAAAGAAGGTTTTTATAGATTTTATCATTTTATTATTCTTGTTTATTATATATAGTTTTATTGTTTTTACATCTATAACTGTTCCTATATTGTTGCTATTGTTTTAATTTCCCTGCATTTAATTTTACTGTTTGGCTGTAAAGCACTTTGTAAAATGAAAAGTGCTACATAAATAAAGTTTCTCATCATTATAAAATCAGACCAGTGATTTCTGTGATATCACATTTACATTTGAAATTTTGAATTTAATCATCCCCATCAGGCCAATCAGTGTCGTTTTAAGGATAGCTGGATTGTATGCAATGAAATCCATGCCACGTGTCAAAAACGCGAAAGTTTGAAGCTCAGTTTTGAGGAATACATTTGTACTTGTATTTGAGGCTCCGTGGTCGTAACAAAAATGTGCAAACTTGAAATATAAAAATCCGTCTTGTAATTCTAGTTTGAATTCTTGTGAAACGTTTTGAATGATTGTAATTTAATTGCTGTCCATTGTTATCATGACACCACTTCGACAGGTCTAATATCTCCTGCAGGCCGACTCGCTGCTGGAGGAAATCAGACTAACAACTGTGCGGTTGCTGCTCCGTTAAGCTGTAAGTTGTGGGTGTACAAGGAGTACAGTCTGGGGCTGAGGCAGCAACCCTGTGGTACTCCTGTGTTGAGAACCAGTGTACCAGGGTTCTGTTGCCCATCCCCACCACCTGTGGTCTACCAGTAAGGAAGTCCAGAATCCAGTTGCAGGTGGAGCTGTCCAGGCCCAGTTTTGATACCAGCTTGGTGGGTAGGATGGTGTTGTAGGATGGAGCTGAATAGCATTCTGACAGAGGTGTTTTTTCTGTCCAGATGCTCCAGTGCGGTGTGTAGGGCTAGTGAGATGGCGTCATCCATGGACCTCTTTGCCCTGCAAAGCAAACTGGAGTGGGTTGAGAGAGTCCGGGATGATGGTGTTGATGTGTGCCATCACCAGTTTCTCCAGGCACTTCCGGTGTGTACTGGCTCTCCAGCCTGGTCCTGTATTACCTTTTGGCTGATTTGACGACTTTTTCTAGTGAGTATCTGCTTTGCCTGTAGAGCTCTGTGTCACCCGACTTGAAAGCAGATCTCCTTTCCTTCAGTTTGGTGGTGATGACTGTTCATCCAGGGTTTTTGATTGGGATATGACCAAATCTTCCTGGTTGGGATGCAGCTGTTCATTCATGATGTGGTCAGTGACAGATTTCACATATCCATTCAGGTCCTTGGTGGAGGATTTGAAATAGCTCCCGTCAGTTGTTTCCATGCTTCCCACTAGCTTGTCCTCTGTCTCCTCAGACCAGATCTGTACAGTTCTGATGGTTGGCGGCGCCCTTTCATGTGCTATTTGTAGACCGGAAGTAGTAGCAAGGAGGCGTGGTCTGACCTCCCGAAGCCCGGACGTGGAAGTGCTGGATATGCCCCTTTGACAGTGGTGTAGCAATGGTTGTTTTATCCTTCCTGGTTGCCCAAGTCCCATGCTGGCGGTACTTGGGTAGTGCTTTCTTGAGGTTGCAGTGGTTAAAGTCCCCGGCCTGGTTTGGCAGCAGCTCCGCTCAGGACAGGAAGGCTCTGCAGAGAGTAGTGCGTTCGGCCGAGCGCACTATTGGAATTACACTCCCCACCCTGCAGGACTTGTACACCAGGAGGTGCAGAACCAGAGCCTGCAGGATCATGAAGGATCCTCACCACCCCAACAACGGACTGTTTCAGCTGCTGCGGTCAGGCAAGCGCCTCCGTAGTCACGCTGCAAAAACAGAGAGACTGAGACGGAGTTTCTTTCCTCAGGCCATCAGGACTGTGAACTCCGACCTCACCAGGGCCCCCACCAAGACACACACACTGCCCCTCTTATGCACACATACACTCACACACTTAGGTAAGACTACACATAATTTATAATTTATATTACACATACAATTTTCCCTTTTTTTACTATATTTTTTTATAAAGTGTTCTTATTGTAAATATTGTGTTGTTTTTTTATATAGAGCTCTTAATAACTGACATTGTAAATAGTGTGTTGGTTTATTGTAAATAGTGTGAACCTGTTATTTTGCACATTTCTGCTGAGCATTGCCACTTTCATTTCACTACACACCTCGTGTGTGTATGTGACAATTAAAATTCTTGAATCTTGAATCTTGAATCTTGAATCTAGTCCCCGGCCTCCGGGTGTAGAGACTCCTGTCTAGATATGGCTTCCTGTAGTTTGTGCAATGCGTCGCGTCTGCTTGCAGGTGAATGTATACACCTTCAAACACAACTCCCTCTGTGAATATAATGGCCTGCATTGTCAGATATTCCAGATTCGCAGAACAAAAACTGTGGAGCAAAGCGTTGGTCTACTTCTGGGTCGATGGTCGGAACGTAGTTAGTGTCCACTTCTGCTCTTACATCCAAGTTTGGCAACTGTACCTGATCTTCACAAAGTTGATATTCAGAGGTATGGGATTTCTGTCAGTTACTTCAGGTTTTGTCAGCTTGTACTTGATGTAAACTGGTGAGGCCTGGGGGCGGGGCCAGTTGCTCTTGGCCAATCTGCCATAAAACGGAATTTCCACCTTTCAAAACTTAGCTTCATGCTTTTGACATGTTTGGGTCAATCAGATATAATGGTGCACGAGCCTTTCAAACATAGAAAATGTGACCTGTGAAATTTGACCTTGCTGACTCATCTGTTCCATTTTAGAACTGATCCAGGCTCAGGAGAGATTCAGTTCCATTTTCCTTCAAGAGCTGATTAGGTTTCATTTTCCTCTCAGGGCACAATATTATTATTTTTAAAATAATGAAATAAATAAAAGTAATGCCTGAATAAATAAGACATTTATATATAAATACAGTACAGTGGCGTCCAAAGGTCTGAGTCCACTACCAACAACTCTTTTGTTTCGTAATTTTTCAAAGACTAATACAAATTCTTTGTCAAATAAGATTACATAATTGAAAAAATAAAAAAGTAAAATGTCACAATGTCACAATAACATATAGAGGGCCATATTAATTTAGTGAATATCTGGTATTAGTTCACACTGTGGATTAGGAGCAACATGTGTTATAAATATCTGCTGTGACAAAATGAGAAAACCAGATGGTGTGAACAAGAATATTCAGATGTATTTCACTTTCATATGAGCATTTCTTAAAGAGCTAAACACTTTGATTTGTATCAGTTCTAAATATTGTCTTCTTGAATAAGAAAGATCAACTAAGTCAACTCATAAATGAGGAAAACAAATAGTTCTTGGAGGACTCAGACTTTTGGACCCCACTGTATATACCCCACTGATTTGTATAGAAAGATCAGTTGGCGTCTCCAAGCCTCCTAAAAGCTACAAAACAGATTACATTGATTCTGTATTTGAAATCCATTTAGGACAGAACTTTTAAAAACATTACATGTCATGCTTGATATGTCAATACAAGGTGGGTAAAGTGAGTTGTAGGTGTGTTACCCTCCAGAACAGCAGTCTGGCAGCTGAATGACGACAGATGATAAAAACATATTTCAGAGTTCAATAAGGAAACAAAACCAGTTGGTCGTCATTAGTCAGTCCCTCCTGTCACGAGGAAGTCACTGAGTTAGATGTTGATGTAAGGAAAGTGAAACTTAAGGAAAGACCGGAGGACTATAAACCGGAGGAGAATAAATACCGAGGCTCCGGTCCGACTCACCAGTCAGACTCACCATGGGAGTTCAGGGCTTGTGCACTTTTGTCGAGGAGAACAGTCTGATCTACCGGGATATCCGCTTCAGCAACAGCAGGCTGGTCATCGATGGCCAGAACCTGTACTACCGGCTGTATTTCGGCTCAGGTCTGGACCAGAGGCACGGCGGGGAGTATGGTGCGTTTGAGGACCTGATTGAGAAGTTTATCAAAGCCCTGAGAAAGTGCGATGTCGAGCCGTACGTGGTGCTGGATGGAGGCTCGGACCCCACCGACAAGAAACTAGAAACCCTGAGGAAAAGAGCCGAAGACCGGATCCAGAAAGCCCACAACACGGCGATGGGTCAGCAGGAGAACATCCTGCCGCCGCTGGCCAAGCTGGTGGTCAGACAGACGCTGGCCAGGCTGGAGGTGCCGATGGCCCAGTGCTATGGAGAGGCCGACGGACAGATCGCCTCCCTGGCCAGAGAGTGGCGCTGTCCGGTGCTTTCCAATGACAGCGACTTCTACATCTTTGACCTCCCGGGGGGTCTTCTACCCATCTCCCATTTCCAGTGGGAGGTGGTGGCGCAGGATGGCAACCAGAGGTGCATCCCCTGTAAGCACTACAAAACATCCAGCTTCTGTGTCTTCTTCAACATCCAACACCAAATCCTGCCAGTCTTCGCCGCGCTGGCGGGGAACGATTACGTGAAGCTGCGGGAGATGGCTGTGTACCTCCCCTGGGCTGACTTCGCCCTGGCTGGCAGTTGGAAGACGGCCCGCCTGGAGGGTCTGCTCCGCTGGCTGAGGGGCTTCCAGAGGCCCAAAGAGGCCTTGAATGCGGCACTGAGGCTGGTGGGGAACCTGAGCAGGACGAAAGAGGCGGAGGTGTTGCAGGGCTTGACTCTGGGTATGAACGAGTACCAGTTCCCTCCCAGCGACCTCGGGAGCTTCTTCACTAAGGGGACACCGCCTATCTTCCCGGAGGCGCTGGGTTTGGTGCCCGACTGGGCCCGGCTGCCTCTCACCCAGGGCCGGCTGAGCGGAGACATCCTGGACGCACTGCTGTTGAACAGGATGAAACTGAGTGCCCCGGTGGACCACTGCAGCAAGCCCAGCGCCAACCTCATCTCCCGCCCGGTCCGTCAGGTGATGTACGGGCTGCTGCTGGGTGGCAGGGGCCGGCCTCTGGTGGAGGAGTGGGACAGGGAGGGCCTCAGGATGGCCATCTTCCCGGTCCAACCTGGCCCTCCGCGGTGCGGCTCAGCAGCTCAAACTGGAGACGCTGGATAAGGTAACTTGATGCTTTTATATCCAGTATACTACTGATACTACTACTAGTACCAACACTACTATTACTAGGAGGAACTAGGCTACTGCTACTAATAGTTATAATCTTTATTTGTATAGCTCTTTACAAAACGGCTACAAAGTGCTTTAAGGAGTAAATAAAGACAAGAAGACAAAGACAAGACAAACTTAACTTTTCATAAATTATTCCTATGGGGCTAAAAAATTGCAAATTAAATGAAATTGCAAAAAAAGTCTAATCAAATATTTGAATGATGGATGATGATTTATATAAGTTTTCAAAGTTTGAATGATAAATGGTGTCAAAGAAATTTGGTTCGGAAGAAGAGGGAAGTCCAATAATAATAAAGAAGAAAATAAGAGAACATAAGCACACTAATAATCGTACTGCATTGTCCCGCTGCCCCAGGCCGACCGTCCGCTGCTTCTCCGGGTGTTTCTGGAGACTCTGGCTGTGAAGCAGGAAGTGCTGGACGACGTGCCGACTCACCTGCGCCTCCCGGTGGCCGTTACCTGCTACTGGCTGCAGAAGGCCAGCCCTCCTCCAGACCTCAGGCTGCTGCAGGTGTTGCTGCTGGGAATGGTGACGGGAACCAGAGGTAGCACACAACACACACACATTTTTGATTCCCTAAGTGACACCTCTCAGCGTCTCTGCTGATTGGACGGTTCACAAAACATTTTGGACTTTGTTGCTGTCTGGTGAAAACCTTGTATCTTCAAGTCTCTCGCTCAATCTCAGGAACTGAACGGCAGCAAAGAAACCGTTTATCCAACATATTTTAAAAGGTTTCATAAGACCAAGTGTCATAGATTTCCCCCCCAACCCATAGAACGTGTAACTGAAGAAAACAAAGAAAGACAAGAAAAAAAACAAGAAAATCACCAACACTGGAATTACAAGGTTTTCACAGGAGAACAGAACCTTTCCAGGCCTGTCTTTGGAAGTCTTTGTATGTGCAATTTCAACTTTCAACAATTTCAACCACTACAGTAGTTGCAGTTGATCTTTTTGTTGATTCATTGAAGATGAAAATATAACAGATGACGAACCTACCAGCATGTTGGTCGGTGGTGGGATATGTCTTGGTCTCAGCTGGTCCAATTACTCTTGATGTACATGACCCTGTGCCTCTTATTACGCCACCAAGTGTCTAAAAATAATATTACAATCCACTGACATTTCTGAATGAAACAAGCTGTGGGTTTTCCTAACAGAACAACGTGTGGTGTGTGTGTTGTAGCGCTGCAGGCTGTACAAACACAGCGAACACACACCATGGACCTGGACGTGGCTCACAGCTTCAACCAATGGCAGGTCTGCCTGAAAGACAGCATCCACCTCAACCAGCTGATGGGCAACCCGCTACCTGAAACTCACATCGCCAGGTGAGACAGAGGACCACTAGGCTCTGCACTACTAGTACTATTCTAGATATACTATACTAGATATACTATACTAGATATACTATTCTAGATATACCACTAGTATAAATACTAGAGGTGCCCCAACATCTCTACCTTCCTTTTCCGTTGGAGGAAAATGTTGAAAGTTGAGCCAAGAGAGAAGCTGCAGAGTGAGAATATGTTGGTCAAATGAAGCCCTTCTTCCTGTAATACTCATAATTGGCCAATAGAGGCGTGGATGAATGTTAACTGAGTGGTACTGGGATCAGTACTCGTACCTAATGAAATCCTCGTTAGGGGAGACCGGGGCAGTGTGGGACAGACTAAAAATAGAACATTTTCATTGGTTAAATATGCTGTTGCACCCAGGAACGTTTATTTCTGTGAGGGTTGCTGAAAATGAAAATGCATATATTTACACATGAACTCCTCAAGGCGAAAAAAACAAGCACTGTCCATCAATCCCTGCGCAAGTTACAAGCTACATCCACTCCCTGTCAGCAACCAAAAGGGACCACCATGAACAACATAGAGCAACGAAATATCTATAAAGTGCACAAACATTCCAATAAGATAGTTCAGTATCAAGACCAGACCACAGCAGCAGCCCCTACTTAGTAGCACTAGCTCCACACTGTGCATCCCAATTACGTTAATAGCTCCAAATCAAATGTTTCTCCCTTGTTCGTTAGATATTGATGGTGAAAGGATGTGTACTAAAGTAATACAATTAACGAACCAACGGTACCAAAATGATGTCCTGCCTTTAATTGAAGGGTCCAAACATGGCCTTGCGTGTGTTCTGTAGAAATGTTTTCAGTAACGGCTCAATGTCCAGCCTGTCCTCCTGTTCTGATTGGTTGCTTTTAGGCTTCTTAACGTCAGGACACTGAGGTGCACTGCAATTCACACAACATTCCTATCCATTTTCTCATACTTAAGATAAGTCCTTCAAATAATATATCAGACATTATTTAAAAGGTACAATATTATTTCCACTGTTTCAGTCTCGGCCAACAGGGGGTGCTGCAGCACCCCCCTTCCCGTGCCTATCCCTAATTTCACATCTTGTGCGCTTGCCCAGCACAAGCAGCCACTTTCACATAGGCCGCGCATGAACTCTACAGATACAAGCACAAAATCCTGTTATTATTTACATGTGATTTTATTTCATCAGCATTGCCCACAACATAAACGTGATCCACATTGAACCAGGACAGGGAGAGAGAGAGCTGGTCACTCGTTTTCAGGGTCTCTGCTCTTCTCCACTTTTTCTAATTGCTTTCGAACGTGAAATGTATAGCTAGCTAACGAGCTAGCGCTGCCTGGTAATAATCTGGTAGATATCAATGTAGTAGTGCTTATTTGTTACAAACCCGGTAGCCCCAACTCAAAACGTATTTATTTTTTTAAATTTTAAATCACGGTAGTCCCGCAAGTTGGACTGGTACAACTCGGGGTATTCTGTCACGAACATAATCAATTTTTCCTCCATCTTGCCTTGTTGGTCCGTTCAGCACCGCCCACTCTCTAGCTATTGGCTGGTCAGCGGTCTGCGACTGGAGGGGTCAAAGTTGAATTTGGTTGAACTTTGAGCGCAGCGGCAGGCAGTGGAGATGCGCTGCGCTCACCGCTGACCAGAGCGCAATGACTCTGGCAAGCGACAAACGACTCTCCATTGATATCAACGGCACTTGCCGCCTATGTGCGGCCTATGTGAAAGTAGAGTATGGCTGTTTGGTGCCATGAAATCTAAGCTAGAACCTCCTATCAGGTCTGTGATTCATTCACAGCATGTTTCACCAATGGAAACGTCCCACACTGCCCCGGTCTCCCCTACTCATATTGGTCCTAAAAATGTGCTTCCGTTGCACCCTATAATAAATACAATTACAAAAACTAAACAGAAATACTGTGTCACGTTCAGCCACCCGGAGAACTCCTAGATCATCAACATCATGGTGATCATGGAGGTTAAGGGTCAGAGGTCACAGCACCCTGACAGTAATGGCTGATGTTGTGATGTCACCGACCTTTCCTTCTGACGTCCACAGCTTGTACGAGGGAACGCTGGCCCACCAGTTGGTCCACAGGCTGGAGAGCGAGGCGGACCCGGAGCGTCTCCTGTCGGACGCCCTGCAGGACCGGGCGCTGTACCGGGCCCTGCTGGCCGCCGTGCTGCAGTCCCGGCCTCAGGAAACCACCACCTCCTCAGAGGCAAGGAGGGCAGCAGCGCCTCCACAGCAGCCTCTCAGCGACCTGACCAACAAGCTGAAGCAGGTGCACCTCCTGGACGAAGAAGATGAGGAGGAGGAGGAGGCAGCGGCGGCTGGAGGGAAGAGCACGGCGAGAGCAGAGGGGGGTCCGAGCTGGGAGACGGTGTCGGTCAAAACTCGTTTCAGAACCAAAGCCCGAAGCCAAGCGCCCAAAAACCCAGAATTCGGCCGCAAGCAGGAGCGCATGGGCTGGGACTAAAGCTAGCAGCACACCAGACAACCTTTTAAATCCAAGCCGATCATGAAAACGCATGGGTGTGACCCCCACTGGGGGCAGTTTTTAATTTTTTTAAATCCAAGCCGTTAAGTGTGGAAGAAAATAGAAGTAATGCTTTACAAGCACTAGTCTGCCATTGGTAAGGCAGGGAGAGTTGTCATCTTACAGCAGGTGATGTACAATTGGTAAATACAATTAGTTTTGTGGAGGTTTTTCCTTGTCCTCTGTGAGGGTCCAAGGCTGAGGGATGTCAGTGTACTAACCATTTACTGTTTCACATGCTGGGCACTGTGAAGCCTTAGAGACTGGAACGGTGATGAAGGGCTGTACAAATAAATGTGATTTGATTTGATAGAAATTCTTGAGTTCATGAGTGCATTTGTAAATGGCCTAGTAAACATGCATACAGTTGTCTGCATGCTTTGTAACATATTAGTAAGTAGTAATTAATTATCAAATGACAGATGATCCCTGTGGGGACGGAGAGGACGGAAATAAAACTATTAGTGAAAAGAATAAGGACAAACGATAACGTTTCTCTGCTGCCTCCACTTCATTCTCATCAGTCGTGATCCACGAAGAAAAACTGACACATTTGAGTATTTAACCCAAATTATCAAAACACAAAAAAAAAAAAAAAATGTAATTTCATAAGATAAATTATCATTCTGAGAAAGGGGAACAAACTGCTGACCTGGTGCCTCTACTATAGTATTAGTAACCTTAAAAGACCCTGTCTTCATGGGTCAATAACATGTGTGTCAATCATTTTCCAGAACAAGCCAAACAAATTCATGTAATAGATCAAATGATTCTACAATATCTGCTACATGAGAAACCTTTCATTTATTGAAATGGTTTTGATGTTCACCAGAAAATCTATATTTAAATATATCAATGTATCAGAAAGTATAACTGAAGTATAACTGAAGTATAACGATCACCTACACTTCTTAAAGATCCTTTCATTTGTCTGTATAGAACAGCGGTCCCCAACCACCGGTCCGTGGGTCATTTGGTGCCGGGTCGCACAGAAAGAATGAATACAAAAATATTTTATTGATTATCAGAGTCTGAAAGATGTTTTATTTTGAAAAATGACCGGATATGTCAAGACGAGTGAAGGCGAGTGAACAGAGGGATATTTGACATGTTTCAAACATTATGAGGGATTTTGGAAGAGACTGAGCCATCATTCTCCCAGCGGATGCACGATCACCGGTCTTTGCTTTTAAAAGAGTTCGAGCGGTACTTCCCAACTACAAAAGACCCACGAACTGCGAAAGAATGGATCCGCGACCCATTTGTGAACAAACCAGGTGAATCGAGCCTGTCCGTGCTAGAAGAAGATCAACTGCTGGAGATTGCAAATGACGGTGGCCCTTAAAAGTATGTTTCAGACAACAACTCTGCCGGTGTTCTGGATTCAAATCAAGGCAGAATATCCTGAGATCGCCAAAAAAGCACTGAAAACGCTGCTTCCATTTCCAACATCCTATCTTTGTGAAACGGGCTTTTCTGCAGTGACAGCGACCAAAACAAAATGACGTTGTAGACTGGACATAAGGAACACACTTCGGGTGTCATTGTGTCCCATTACCCCTAGACTGGACCGGCTCGTTGCAGAGAGACAAGCTCAGGGCTCCCACTAATTCAGCGTAATGGTGAGTTGTATTTTTTATGCACTTTATATTTGTTTTTATGCCGGTCGTATCATTTTATTTCGTCATATTTATCCCCCACACCTTGAAGGCCGGTCCGTGAAAATATTGTCTTACATGAAACCGGTCCGTGGCGCAGAAAGGGTTGGGGACCGCTGGAATAGAACAACCAAGCCCTGACTGCAGTGTGCAGTTCGGGATCGTGCTCAATGTGGGCGGAGTCAAACGTTTGAGCGGTACTTGTGGACACAGAGTTTCATGTTTGTCAGGAAAGTGAAACTTAAGGAAACGTACGTGAAACTTAAACTTCAATAGTGAAACTTAAGGAAACGTGACTGAAAGAGCGGAGGTATAAATACCGAGGCTCCGGTCCGACAGTCAGTCAGACTCACCATGGGAGTTCAGGGCTTGTTCAGTTTAATCGAAGAGAAGCCTCAACTCTATCAGGATATCCGCTTCAGAGACAGCAAGCTGGTCATCGATGGCCAGAACCTGTACTACCTGCTGTATTTCGGCTCAGGTCTGGACCAGAGGCACGGCGGGGAGTATGGTGCGTTTGAGGACCTGATTGAGAAGTTTATCAAAGCCCTGAGAAAGTGCGGTGTCGAGCCGTACGTGGTGCTGGATGGAGGGTCGGGCCCCACCGACAAGAAACTAGAAACCCTGAGGAAAAGAGCCGAAGACCGGATCCAGAAAGCCCACAACACGGCGACGGGTCAGCAGGAGAACATCCTGCCGCCGCTGGTCAAGCTGGTGGTCAGACAGACGCTGGCCAGGCTGGAGGTGCCGATGGTCCAGTGCTATGGAGAGGCTGACACGCAGATCGCCTCCCTGGCCAGAGAGTGGCGCTGTCCGGTGCTTTCCAGTGACAGTGACTTCTACATCTTTGACCTCCCGGGGGGTCTTCTACCCATCTCCCATTTCAAGTGGGAGGAGGTGGCGCAGGGCGGGATCCCCTGTAAGCACTACACCACATCCAGCTTCTGCGACCTCTTCAACATCAAACGCGAAATCCTACCAGTCTTCGCCGCGCTGGCGGGGAACGATTACGTGAACCTGCGAGAGATGTCGGTGTACCCCCGCTGGGCTGACTTCGCCCCGTCCGGTCGTGGGAAGACGGCCCGCCTGGAGGGTCTGCTCCACTTGCTGAGGGGCTTCCAGAGGCCCCAGGAGGCCTTGAATGCGGCGCTGAAGAAGATGGGGAACCTGAGCAGGACGAAAGAGGCGGAGGTCCTACAGGTCTTGACTCTGGGTATGAACGAGTACCAGCTCCCTCCCAGCGACCTCGCGAGCTTCTTCACTAAGGAGACACCGCCTATCCTCCCGGAGGCGCTGGGTTTGGTGCCCGACTGGGCCCGGTTGCCTCTCACCCAGGGTCGGCTGAGCGGAGACATCCTGGATGCACTGCTGCTGAAGAGGATGAAACTGAGCGCCCCGGTGGACCACTGCAGCAAGCCCAGCGCCAACCTCATCTCCCGCCCGGTCCGTCAGGTGATGTACGGGCTGCTGCTGGGCGGCAGAGGCCGGCCTCTGGTGGAGGAGTGGGACAGGGAGGGCCTCAGGATGGCCATCTTCCCGGTCCAACCGGCCCTCCGCGGTGCGGCTCAGCAGCTCAAACTGGAGACGCTGGATAAGGTAACTTGATGCTTTTATATCCAGTATACTACTGATACTACTACTAGTACCAACACTACTATAACCAGTACTACAACTACTGCTACTAATAGTTATAATCTTTATTTGTATAGCTCTTTACAAAACGGCTACAAAACGCTTTAAGGAGTAAATAAAGACAAGAAAGAAAGAAAACCAACAGTAAAAAGATGTAAAGGAACATCCAGCAGAACAATAAGAAACCATCTGCCATGTGTTGGAGGCTTTTTATCCAAAGTGCCTCATAGTACCATGATGCACACATGAGAATAATAACTGTAACCCTGACGGTGAAAATAAAATAATAATAATAATAATAATAGTATTTATATTGTATCAAAACAGAGTTACAAAGTGCTTCACATTATATGACAGGACCGCTGTAATAATAATAATAATAATAATAATAATAATACTAATACTAACACTACTACTACTAATAATCGTACTGCATTGTCCCGCTGCCCCAGGCCGACCGTCCGCTGCTTCTCCGGGTGTTTCTGGAGACTCTGGCTGTGAAGCAGGAAGTGCTGGACGACGTGCCGACTCACCTGCGCCTCCCGGTGGCCGTTACCTGCTACTGGCTGCAGAAGGCCAGCCCTCCTCCAGACCTCAGGCTGCTGCAGGTGTTGCTGCTGGGAATGGTGACGGGAACCAGAGGTAGCACACAACACACACACATTTGGTTCCCTGAACGAAAGTTCTCAGAGGCATTCGATGGGCATTCACAACATTTTGGACATTGTTGCTGTCTGGTGAAAACCTTGTATCTCCTTGTATCTCCAACTTGTATCCAACATATTTTAAAAGGTTTCATAAGATTTTCCTCAACCAATAGAGGAATAGTAATTAAAGAAAACTAAGACAGACAAGAAAAATCACCAACACTGGAGTTACAAGGTTTTCACAGGACAACAGAACCCTTCCAGCCTGAAAACACAATTTTTGAATTCCCAGAGTCTTTGTATGAACGTAGAGATCCGGTATTTACACAAACACCAATGAAAATATGTCCACTGACGTTCCTGAATGAAACCAGCTGTGGGTTTTACTAACACGGGTCGGCAACGGGTGATGTAGCTCTAGTGTCTAGTTATCAGCTGTAATTCACTAGCACTACAATAATGGAGCATGGTGAATTTTTACACCGTAGATACACCCCTCACTAACACAAGCCTTTGATTCGGTTTTCAAGCGCTCACCTCCTCTTCCGCCTGCAGCAGGACTGATTCTTGCACACAGCCTGCCGTTTTGCGGTGTGGGCCAATAGGCTACACAAATCATATTTCAACAAACATTAAGAATTAAAAACTGGAATGTGGCTATTTTCAATTAAACTGGAATATGAAGAAGAGTCAAATGGCTTCGAAAAAGAAAATTCAGGAAGAAAAAAGGGAGTTCATAAATGAATGGACCGAATCAAATATACAGTATCTCTTTTTTCATACACCATCTCTTAGAACTGTCTGAAAACAACCTTTGGTGGCCCCCAAAGGGCTAGGTTGTTGAGAAAATGGCTCTTCTAGTCGTGGGTGCCGACCCCTGTCCTAACAGAACAACGTGTGGTGTGTGTGTTGTAGCGCTGCAGGCTGTACAAACACAGCGAACACACACCATGGACCTGGACGTGGCTCACAGCTTCAACCAATGGCAGGTCTGCCTGAAAGACAGCATCCACCTCAACCAGCTGATGGGCAACCCGCTACCTGAAACTCACATCGCCAGGTGAGACAGAGGACCACTAGGCTCTGCACTACTAGTACTATTCTAGATATACTATACTAGATATACTATACTAGATATACTATTCTAGATATACCACTAGTATAAATACTAGAGGTGCCCCAACATCTCTACCTTCCTTTTCCGTTGGAGGAAAATGTCGGAAGTTGAGCAAAGAGAGAGAAGCAGCAGAGTCAGAATATGTTGGTCAAATGAAGCCCTTCTTCCTGTAATAATCAAAAGTAAACTCCTAGATCACCAACCAATACTAAGGAGGTTAAAGGTCAGAGGTCACAGCACCCTGACAGTAATGGCTGATGTTATGATGTCACCAACCTTTCCTTCTGACGTCCACAGCTTGTACGAGGGAACGCTGACCCACCAGTTGGTCCACAGGCTGAAGAGCGAGGCGGACCCGGAGCGTCTCCTGTCGGACGCCCCGCAGGACCGGGCGCTGTACCGGGCCCTGCTGGCCGCCGTGCAGCAGCCTCTCGGCGAACTGACCGCCGAGCTGAAGCAGATGCACCTTCTGGACGAAGAAGACTAGGAGGAGGCGGCTGCTGGAGGGAAGAGCACGGCGAAGGCGGAGGGGGGGTCCGAGCTGGGAGACGGTGTCGGTGAAAACTCGTTTCAGAACCAAAGCCCGAAGCCACTGTCATGGAAATTGCCTGTAAGCACTCAGAACTCTTGAAATAATACACAAAACATTGATAGGTTGAAGTATAAAAATATATTGTATACAGATATATTGGAGAGAAATACCTTGAACCAGGCCCTACAGAAAGTCAGAGTCTCTCTATGCTCTCTCTCTCTGAAAATCAGCTAACTACAATCTTTATAGTTTCTTTAGGAACAAAGAAGTCTCATATGATTGGTTCCCCATACTAAGACAACATGGTTCATCCTATGGACTCTCTCCACATAGCAGTGGTCTGGTCAAGGTCCGATTTATGACTTCCTTGCAGGGCCTCACTGGCTCACTGTGCAATACACAGACACGTTCATGGCACACGACACAGTATCAGACACAAAATAATAACTAATAAATGATAAATTCTAGCTTTGTGTGCAAATTTACTTTCACACCACGCGCCCAAAACCCCAGAATTCGCAGGAGTGCATGGGCTGGGAGCTAGCAACACACCAGACAACTTTTTAAATCCTAACGGATCATGAAAACACTTCGTATCACACATACTGACAGATTTGACACGTTTTTTTCACCACAAGTCATTAAAGTCTTAAATCCCCAGCCACTTCAGGACCCGTGATGAATTGGACTTGTAAAGATCAAACATGTTTGATATGATGCTCTACTGCACTGCCTGGTGGCCAACTCTCCCCTCTCCCTCTCCCCTCTCCCCTCCCTCTCGCTCTGTTGTTTCACACAGACTCCCACTAGAGTCTATTCCTGTCCACGTGTCCTTGAGCAAGACACCTGGATCAAAGCATTAAATGGTGTTGGTGATGTGTCCTGCTGTCCTGTTGGTTCCTCTGTTGGTCTGATCCTTGGTTGATGGTTAACCTGCTGTACCAATCTTCAGCCGTTTGTCTCAAATGGTTTCTGATGCGGTTGATTTGTTTTAAAGAGAAGTACAAATTTTTAACTAACTAGAGATATCACAATGAAATATGTTGTCTTGTCAAATGTTTCAGCGTCTCAAGATTTTAATCCTCCTCAATCTGTGTTTGATGTTTTTCAGTGTTTATCAGTAATATAAATGAATGAATAGACATTAAAGTGTATTATTAAATAATGACTAAATAAACTGGCAAACCTCTTACATGTATTTATGTGAATATCTGCATCAATAAAAACAAATCAAAAATACACATATATACATATATCTATATCTATCTATAGATATATACACTTTATTCTCATCCAGTAACACAGTACTGACTTCTGCTGTGCAGCACACACATTAATCATAAATAAAGGAAATTAAAAAGTGAGTGTGTCAGTGGTGTGACTGGCGCTCGACCCGACAGACCCAGTAGACAGGACAACACCCGGAGAGAGCTGCACCCTGGGGAGCAAGGTAGGTAGATGTACAGTGAAGCAGCTGATGAGAGGTTGGTCAGAATCCAATACACGTGGATTGTTTTGGTCTTTTAATAACTAACTTAATATGGTTGTCTGAGTTATTGTTGCTACTGCTTTAACTTTGAAAAAGGATTTATTTTTACTTACTTACTTTTTTTTGTCTCCTTCCATCATACTGATGGGAGCACACGTGTTAATATCTGAATGAAATATTAACTTGAAATATTACTACTTGATCCCTACTACTACTACTACTACTACCACCACTACTACTACTAGTGTTACTATAGTAGCAGTACTAGTAGTAGTTGTAGTACTAGTAGTAGTACTAGTTAAAACACCCTATCTTCGTGGGTCAATAACGTTTAAAGATCTTTCTGATTTGTGTATAGAAAGATCAGTTGGCGTCTCCAAACCTCCTAACAGCTACAATACAGATTACATTGATTCTGTATCTGAAATCCATTTTAAAAACCTTACATGTCATGCTTGCATTAGTCAGTCCCTCCTGTCACGAGGAAGCCACTGAGTTAGATGTTGATGTAAGGAAAGTGAAACTTAAGGAAAGACCGGAGGAGAATAAATACCGAGGCTCCGGTCCGACAGTCAGACTCACCATGGGAGTTCAGGGCTTGTGCACTTTTGTCGAGGAGAACAGTCTGATCTACCGGGACATCCGCTTCAGCAACAGCAGGCTGGTCATCGATGGCAACAACTTGACCTACCAGCTGTATTTCGGCTCAGGTCTGGACCAGAGGCACGGCGGGGAGTATGGTGCGTTTGAGGACCTGATTGAGAAGTTTATCAAAGCCCTGAGAAAGTGCGGTGTCGAGCCGTACGTGGTGCTGGATGGAGGGTCGGGCCCCACCGACAAGAAACTAGAAACCCTGAGGAAAAGAGCCGAAGACCGGATCCAGAAAGCCCACAACACGGCGACGGGTCAGCAGGAGAACATCCTGCCGCCGCTGGTCAAGCTGGTGGTCAGACAGACGCTGGCCAGGCTGGAGGTGCCGATGGCCAAGTGCTTTGGAGAGGCCGACGGACAGATCGCCTCCCTGGCCAGAGAGTGGCGCTGTCCGGTGCTTTCCAATGACAGCGACTTCTATATCTTCGACCTCCCGGGGGGTCTTCTACCCATCTCCCATTTCCAGTGGGAGGTGGTGGCGCAGGATGGCAACCAGAGGTGCATCCCCTGTAAGCACTACACCACATCCAGCTTCTGTGTCTTCTTCAACATCCAACGCCAAATCCTGCCAGTCTTCGCCGCGCTGGCGGGGAACGATTACGTGAAGCTGCGGGAGATGGCTGTGTACCTCCCCTGGGCTGACTTCGCCCCGGCCTGCAGTTGGAAGACGGCCCGCCTGGAGGGTCTGCTCCGCTGGCTGAGGGGCTTCCAGAGGCCCCAGGAGGCCTTGAATGCGGCGCTGATGCTGATGGGGAACCTAAGCAGGACGAAAGAGGCGGAGGTGCTGCAGGTCTTGACTCTGGGTATGGAGGAGTACCAGCTCCCTCCCAGCGACCTCAAGTGCTTCTTCACTAAGGGGACACTACCTATCCTCCCGGAGGCGCTGGGTTTGGTGCCCGCCTGGGCCCGGCTGCCTCTCGCCCAGGGCCGGCTGAGCGGTGCCATCCTGAACGTACTGCTGTTGAACAAGATGAAACTGAGCGCCCCGGTGGACCACTGCAGCAAGCCCAGCGCCAACCTCATCTCCCGCCCGGTCCGTCAGGTGATGTACGGGCTGCTGCTGGGCGGCAGAGGCCGGCCTCTGGTGGAGGAGTGGGACAGGGAGGGCCTCAGGATGGCCATCTTCCCGGTCCAACCGGCCCTCCGCGGTGCGGCTCAGCAGCTCAAACTGGAGACGCTGGATAAGGTAACTTGATGCTTTTATATCCAGTATACTACTGATACTACTACTAGTACCAACACTACTATAACCAGTACTACAACTACTGCTACTAATAGTTATAATCTTTATTTGTATAGCTCTTTACAAAACGGCTACAAAACGCTTTAAGGAGTAAATAAAGACAAGAAAGAATAAAAACCAACAGTAAAAAGATGTAAAGGAACATCCAGCAGAACAATAAGAAACCATCTGCCATGTGTTGGAGGCTTTTTATCCAAAGTGCCTCATTTATCCAAAGTACCATGATGCACACATGAGAATAATAACTGTAACCCTGACGGTGAAAATAACAATAACAACAACAATAATAATAATAAAAACAAAATAATAATAAAATACATTATGAGATGACCTCTGCATTGTCCCACTCTAATAATAACAATAATAATAATAATAATAATAATAATAAAAAAATACATTGTACAACAGGACCTCTGCCTTTCCCGCTCTAATAATAATACTTACTGTTGCTGAAGTAAGCACACTAATAATCGTACTGCATTGTCCCGCTGCCCCAGGCCGACCGTCCGCTGCTTCTCCGGGTGTTTCTGGAGACTCTGGCTGTGAAGCAGGAAGTGCTGGACGACGTGCCGACTCACCTGCGCCTCCCGGTGGCCGTTACCTGCTACTGGCTGCAGAAGGCCAGCCCTCCTCCAGACCTCAGGCTGCTGCAGGTGTTGCTGCTGGGAATGGTGACGGGAACCAGAGGTAGCACACACGCGCACACATGCATGCGCGCGCACACGTGCAAGAAATGCCTGAAAACCTCGAATCTCCAAGTCTCTCTCTCTCAACCTCTCAGGACCTGAAAGGCAGCAAACAAAACGCTTATCCAACAGGTTATAAAAGGTTTCATGAGTGTCACAGATTTCCCCCATCCCATAGAGGAGCGTGTCGTTTTCCGGTTCTTCCAGATTCTTTGTTTATTTACACCAACACCAATGGAATTACATCCACTGACATTTCTGAATAAAACAAGCTGTGGGTTTTTTGTTAACAGAACAACGTGTGGTGTGTGTGTTGTAGTGCTGCAGGCTGTACAAACACAGCGAACACACACCATGGACCTGGACGTGGCTCACAGCTTCAACCAATGGCAGGCCTGCATGAGGGACAGCCTGCGCCTCAACAACCTGATTGGCAGCCCGCTACCTAAACCTCACATCGCCAGGTGAGACAGAATACTAGAGGTGCACCAACAGTATCTGTACTTTCCTCTGTTGGAGGAAAAATGTCGCCAGTTGAGCCAAGAGAGAGGAGAAGCAGCAGGGACAGAATATGTCAGTCAAATACTGTGTCACGTTCAGCCACCCGGAGAACTCCTAGACCACCAACATCATAAGCAACCAATACTAGGGAGGTTAAGGATCAGAGGTCACAGCACCCTGACAGTAATGGCTGATGTTGTGATGTCACCGACCTTTCCTTCTGACGTCCACAGCTTGTACCAGGGAACGCTGGCCCACCAGTTGGTCCACAGGCTGGAGAGCGAGGCGGACCCGGAGCGTCTCCTGTCGGACGCCCTGCAGGACCGGGCGCTGTACCGGGCCCTGCTGGCCGCCGTGCTGCAGTCCCGGCCTCAGGAAACCACCACCTCCTCAGAGGCAAGGAGGGGAGCAGCACCTCCACAGCAGCCTCTCAGCGACCTGACCGACAAGCTGAAGCAGGTGCACCTCCTGGACGAAGAAGACGAGGAGGAGGAGGAGGCAGCGGCGGCTGGAGGGAAGAGCACGGCGAGAGCAGAGGGGGGTCCGAGCTGGGAGACGGTGTCGGTCAAAACTCGTTTCAGAACCAAAGCCCGAAGCCAAGCGCCCAAAAACCCAGAATTCGGCCGCAAGCAGGAGCGCATGGGCTGGGACTAAAGCTAGCAGCACACCAGACAACCTTTTAAATCCAAGCCGATCATGAAAACGCATGGGTGTGACCCCCACTGGGGGCAGTTTTGCCCCCCCTCCACTTTTTTTTTGTCCAGCTGATACAGGTTGGTTGATGGGTAACCTGCTCATGTGGTGGATTTGTTTACATCCTGTTTGTAGCAGCACTGTCACTTTTTTAAAGAGAAGCACAAAAAGATATTTTTATTAACTAACATGTTAACTAGAGATATCACAATGAAATATGTTGTCTATTAATTGTTTAGTTTGATGTTTTTCAGTGTTTATCAGTACTATAAATTAATGGACATGAAAACCTTTATTTGTATTTGAACAAGATTAAAGGAAATGCTCAATCTATTTTCATACTCAGATTTTATGAGATTTTATTTTTGATAGATGATTTGTTGAAAGCGATGTAATTTCACTCTGAGGTGTATTAAAGTGTATTATTAAATAATGACTAAATAAACCTCTTACATGTGTATTCATGTGAATATATGCATCAATAAAAACAAAGCATGCATTTGTTAAAAGATTTATAAAATTTTTAATATACACTTTATTCTCATCCAGTACTGACTTCCGCTGTGCAGCACACACATTAATCATAAATAAAAAAAGAAAATAAAAGAGAGTGAGTCAGTGGTGTGACTGGCGCTCGGCCCAACAGACCAACTGGACAGGACAACACCCGGCTGGTTGGTGATGACACTCAGTAGCCACTGTCTCGGTGTTACGGCAGCCCGGTTGCATCACTGACTGGTAGACCAACTTCTGCTTAGCATCGGCCGCCACAGTGGGGAAAGGAGCTTTGCTGCTTCACCAATAGCAGTATTTCACAAAGCAATGTTGTCAGGAGATTAGCTCTGCACGTGATGCTATAACACACTGACACAAATCAGAAAAAAGTGGAATGGGTTTGGGATTCAGGGCAAGAAACTAGCGTTTGGTAGGTGGGACGTCGCCAGATTACCAGATTCACCAGCCCACTAGATCTTTTGGTGTACATGTGTAGACATATTTACCGCTCCCTGTTTCCCAACAACTCTCAGCAGAGAGAACAATCAATGTGTTGAAAGACTTTAGTGTCCATTAGCCTGTTGGGTCTGGACTGGAGTGCTGCACCCTGGCAAGCAAGATGTAAGTAGATCATCAGTGAAGCAGGTCAGAATCCATCAGTATGATGGGAAGAGGTGGTATATATAATATTGGTATCCAGGTCTAAATGGTATCACCGTGACAACACTAGGTGGCGCTCCTCCACAGTGATGGGTGGGTGGGTCCGTCCCAGCTCCTGCTTTGTGAGATACGTACTACTCAAGGCCGATATGCTGCTTCCAGCCATTCACGGTCCAGAGGAAAGCCCAGTCACTTTGGCCCCGACACACAAGACATACAGTAAGCAATTTATATAACGAGCACATATGAATGTCGGTAAGACACACACATATTTGCACTTATATTACAGTGTAGACTGTACAGGTTCACATACAGAAGTCTATCTCCCATCATGTCATAGAAGCCAATGCAACAATTAATTCAGGTGAAGAGGAATGCAGGTCATTCTGAGGTGGACTGCTTTCTGGCCACTGGAAGTGGAATAGAGACCTCAAAAACACTGGGAGGGCACGAAGACCTGAGATCATCAGTTCATCACAGGGGAAAACACACCAGCCACACTGGAAACGTCTGCTGATGTTTATTGTTCATTCAGAACAGAGATATCATTACAGTTTAATCTAAGTGATTGTGCCAATATCAGTGCAGGTCAAAAGCTCCTCTGACATGGTAGCTCAGTCAGCAGCACCACATCTCATCAGGGGAAACAGGGAAAGATTAAACTAAGAATGAGGGAGAGAAATAACTCGACTTGGACAAGAAATATCAGGGAATCTTCTGCTATGCAAGTGGAGTTAATAATGTTTTTTTCCTTTACCCCATTTAACAGTAAAGTCACACATCAGTAAAGGGATTTCTTTCCACTTATGTGGAGTTAAAGAAATCTGATGACTTCTCTAAGGCACAGGAAGAGAAAGAGAGCGTTTTCAATAATAAGTACCCTGAAGCTACCATGTCAGTGCTGTAGAGAACAGAAGGTTGTGGTTTTTGAGGCCTAATTCCACATTTAACATAGTATTAAGTATTTAGCATCAGGATGCTAAACTACGCAGGGCAGGAAACTAACCTGTCTGTCCACCGGCCACAGTGGACCAGCCACTTTCACTAACCAGCAAAACAACGGCTGGCTACTTGCCACAGTGGCTGGTAGAGAAGACTAATTTACAGGCCAAAGCTTCATACTGGCTGGTGGTAGTTTAAGAGGTGGCGAGTGCAACGCTGCTTAAATAGAATAAAGATAGAAGACCATTCATCATTGACTGTACAACTGTAACAATTCATTTCCAGACCAGTGTGTTTAGCTACAAGCAGGAAAAAAACCATATGGATCACCGAACCAAGCCCATATACTGTATACCCACTTATAGAGGAATTAAAAAAAAAAAAAAAGTCATTAATTTACCATATTTAACCATAAAAAGCAAGCAGAGTAGTGGTAAGCACCATCTAAATCATATACCAAAACAGAACAAAAGAAGAGGAAGGATTGCACACATCTTAAGCCTTGATTCTTCAGGTTAGCCTACATACGTGTCCTAGATGAGGGGAAAACTACAGCCAGATAACGGCAGGAACGCAGGAAGTTGCGGTCGATCCGTGGCGGTGTTCACTAAGGTAAGGCCAGACGAGGGGGGGTGGAGAGAGCGAGAGCTAAAGAGACAATGTGGGTAGATGCTCCATGGAGCGGTACCAGTCTTCCACCGAGTACAGGATCAGATCTCCCAGCAGCCCCTGCCCCTCCCAGATGCGTCCACCTAATTAAAAGACCAGTCCATTACATCAGTCCCCTCACCCTGCGGCCAGCAGCTTTCTCCAGTACCAGACCAGAGTTTCTCCTGGGCTCGGGTTGACTCCCTTTGCGAAAACCCTGGGCTCTTCTAAAACTTCCCAGCAGCCTCAGCACCGTTTGTTGTCAGACCCCAAAACCGTCGTACTTCCACTAGCTTCCTCCTCCTTTCTCTTCAACCAGCCATCCTCCAAACCCCAGAGTCCTTTGTCCCGGAGGGCAGCATGGGTCATACCTCGTGGAAGGAGTCGGTGGCCAGACTGGGCGTCCTCTCGGCTCCCCTCCACCTCTCCACCTTCTTGATGACCTCTGACACCACGCAGACTGACGAGGTGAGGGCCACCAGGAACAGCAGGTCTGAACAGAGAGAGACAAATGCTTGGTTTCCATCCATAGGCCAAAGATAGCAAATTACATAATACTACTAAATTAAGCCTTACACCTCCACCCGACCATTTCGCTCTGCTCCCCTGGTTGCCCCACTCTTCTCTGTCCTGGCCCCGCAGTGGTGGAATGAACTCCCCACTGATGTCAGGACAGCAGTCGCTGCCCATCTTCCACTGCAGGCCGAAAACCCACCTCTTCAAGAATCACTACCCTGATCCTTCCTCTTCAAGAATCACTACCCTGATCCTTCCTCTTCAAGAAACACTACCCTAACCCTTCCTCTTCAACAATCACTACCCTGATCCTTCCTCTTCAAGAAACACTACCCTGATCCTTCCTCTTCAAGAAACACTACCCTGATCCTTCCTCTTCAAGAAACACTACCCTGACCCTTCCTCTTCAACAATCACTACCCTGATCCTTCCTCTTCAAGAATCACTACCCTGACCCTTCCTCTTCAAGAATCACTACCCTGACCCTTCCTCTTCAACAATCACTACCCTGATCCTTCCTCTTCAAGAAACACTACCCTGATCCTTCCTCTTCAAGAAACACTACCCTGATCCTTCCTCTTCAAGAAACACTACCCTGACCCTTCCTCTTCAACAATCACTACCCTAACCCTTCCTCTTCAACAATCACTACCCTGATCCTTCCTCTTCAAGAAACACTACCCTAACCCTTCCTCTTCAACAATCACTACCCTGATCCTTCCTCTTCAAGAATCACTACCCTGATCCTTCCTCTTCAAGAAACACTACCCTGATCCTTCCTCTTCAAGAAACACTACCCTAACCCTTCCTCTTCAACAATCACTACCCTGATCCTTCCTCTTCAACAATCACTACCCTGATCCTTCCTCTTCAAGAATCACTACCCTGATCCTTCCTCTTCAAGAAACACTACCCTGACCCTTCCTCTTAGCTCTTGATCATTTGCTTCACTTACTTGTCTCAATTGTTTAATTAAAAAGTAGGTAGATAACTTATTGCACTTTTACCTCAGCACTGGTTCTGCTCTTAGATGCTTGTTTAGGAAGGAAATGTACTTCTGACTAGTAGTTCTCTCTACCCATGTTGAATGCACTTATTGTAAGTCCCTTTTAACGAGAGCCAACACGTCCCACACTTGGAGATATGACACCTGGGAACTTGGACCCAAAGTCCTACGAAGGCTTTGCTCTTACCGAAGATGCTGAGGCTCTCAGTCTGGAAGACGCTCTGCAGAGGAGGGAAGTAGATGACCAGGAGCTGACCCATGATGGAGCCCAGGACGGCGTAGCAGAACATCCTGTTACTGCACAGACCCATTTCATGGACCATACGGGTCTGAGGAGCAACACCAGGTTATGTGAGTAGTGTTAAACTGATATATGGGTTGCCAATAGATCAGGCCGGTATTGGCGTTTCACTAAAGCAGTAAGCTAGTATCAATCCAAAAATACCAGCCTTCAAATCCATATCAGTCGAACCCTATTTGTGACCTGAAGGAAACTATCATCTATAAGGGCTAGTATTGATTTATTATGAACTATGAGATCACCTGCAACACTGACGTTTTACAAGACCTTGGAATATGAAGAAGGAATTCAACATCTTTTTAAGCTTCATTGACTTTAGGTGTCAGACGGCTGTGTAACTGCAGCGTCCCCCGATCAATCTGGCCTCTCTCCCTTTGAACTGTCTAATAAAAGGCATGAATGCCCCCAAAAAAGTATTTAAAAGCTTTGTGGAATCTCACTACTATTAATGATTAACATTTCAGCTTCCAGTCATTTTCACAGGTTTGCAGCTCAAAGCTCCAAGGCAGGCTGAGGAGAACTGGAGGTGAGTAAACCTCTCATCGGGCTAAGCTTCTTCTCAGGCCCAGTGGTGCATTCGAGGCTTACCTGTGAACGGGAGCTGAGAGCGTTGAACATGTCGAAGAAGACGAAGCAGGTGAAGGTCATGGTGGTGTCTCGAGGAGTGATCACGTTGTCCCGCAGCTGAAAACAAACAGCAAACAGTCGAACTTCAGTCTGACCTCAGTCAGTCAAATTTCAGCTTCGTCTGTCACACTGGGCAACGATTAAAAACATCCTTACATTTTGTTCAATGCCAAATAAAATAAAGCTTTGATCAACTGATTCCACTACTTCAAGCAGGAAGCAGTGACTAGTTCACTTTTGAGGAATAAGGACATTTCATTAGATAAAGGAGATTGACTATATTTACTATGTGTACTAAATGTAGGATCTCTCTATTTCATGTGCTAAGGCTCACTTGCGATGCAGTCCAAGCCTCTGCCAACTGCATGCTACTAGGTTATTTAATCTGTGCTACTAACACAGACAGTTTCATTTTTCGGCTGATACCAGAAAGACCCATCACAGCTCATTTCCCAGCCACACATTAATTAATCCTTCTTTATTATTGATATTGGGCTGCAGGAAATAACAAAAACCTGAAGCCGCCTCCCTCCAGGACAAGACGCTTATCAAGGTCTACGGGTTTCATGAGAATACCAGGAGAAGTTTATGTCACAGAACCTTTCTAAAAGCAGAGTTTGTTAAGTTACAGAAACCAAGTCATCCATCAGTGGGATAGAAGAGAGGAGATAATCGAGGAACCTCTCTCCAGAAGACGAACAGGGTTCCACAGACGATGATGAGAGCCGACACCAGGACTTTGATGATCAGGCTGCGGGTGATGATGCTGTCTCTCACGTTACGAGGAGGCTTTCTGATCACGTCCTGGTCCACAGGCTCCACTCCCAAACTGAACAGGACACAACGGGCGTCACATAGTATCAGTATCCATCCATCCATCTCATGTCAACATACAACAGCATTTCAGGCACATACATTTTTTCTACCTTTATTTTTGAGGGTACTTTTTTTTTGTTGAAAATCATATTATTATGGTCCTATACAGACCAGGAACAACTTTGTTGACAATGGCAGAGGAGAACCAAAATGTATTTATTACTTTCACTATTTTACCAACTAGATGTTTAGAATAGGACTCAAATGATGGTTGGTCAACAGAGAGAAAACATAGCTTTTTCCCTTGGCTGCTGAAAAGTTTCCGAGTTTGATTTGTTTGATTTAATTTAATATCTGACATCTTTCATGATCTTTCAGTCTTTATACTACAGTTCCCATGATGCCCCTGTACCTCTGAGCAGGAGGTCCGTCCATGATGATGTTGATCCACAGGATCTGCATGGCGTTCAGCGGGTTGGGGAAGTTCATCAGTGTCGCCAAGGAGATGAGCGTCAGCGCCGCAATACTCCTGGTGATCAGCAGGGGGAGAGAGAGGGCATTACATCCTGAAACCCCACCCATCTGGTACTCCAAGAGGGTTAAAACAAACAAACCCAGGTCGACTCCAAACTCAAAGAGGCAGGGCAACCAATCTCTCCTACCAACGGTCAGTAAACTAAAAGGAAAATTACCTGCCAAAAGTAGTTTTTACCAAGATAATTGATAAAGAAATATGGCCCCCTGACGGTTCATGATTCTATTTTGGTTAAAAGAAAGAGGACACTCCATTTAGAAAGAATAAGGTCTTATGGACAAGCTTCCATATTTTGACAAGGTTTGGTCACCTGGCACTCATTATCTTATAGAGATAGAATATAGGGATTAGAGATGATAAATTAGGAGAGGGTGTTTTATTTATTTTCCTTTTCGTTTGTATACTGTATTTTATTATATACATGTGTTCAAGAAAACAAAAAGAGCATATTGCGATCTACTTGCATGTATATTTGTATGGATATATGTGCCCATGTATATGTATGTTAACATGCTGAAATAAAACAAAAGTGATTCTATTTTGTGTCTAGAATCAGATACCGTGTGAAACATTCAGTAAAGAGTCACATTTAAAACAGATCAGTTTTGGCTTCTTGTATCTGTGTTGTGCCTGAGACCTGCTGTGTGTCACCACATGGGAATAACGTTAAGTTTCTACTAACGTTAGGCTAATTAACATCCAGGAAGTTAGACGCTACCGTAGCAGGGCCAAGTCTGAGAACAGGCAAAGATCAACGACTGAACCAAGGTGTTATATGTTATCATGTCACAAAGTTATTCTCTTATTGATTTGTTCACCAAAGACAAATGTTGTAATTTGTTGCTTGGCGGGTGATAATTTCAGACCGTGTTTACAACATTACCGCCCAGATGACAAATCCTCTGTGAAGGTGACAAAGGAGAAAGTGGAGCAGCAACAATCAATACCAACATCCTGATGAATGGCACTAGAAAGAACAGTTTTCATGCCACTGCAACTAAAGCAGACACCAAACCAGAGAGGAAACACAGAGGATGTCCACATCATAACGGTGCTGCGTCACCGAAAGAGATGGGAGATGGGAGACGTTGCCACTCACGTGCTCAGCTGGAAGCGGACAAAGTTCTTGATGTTGTTGTAAATCCCTTTCCCTTCCTCAATGGCCGACCTAGGAGCAGAGAACAGCAGGTTGAAGATCAAAAGGGAGGGAAGAGGGCGCCACGTTTCCCTAGTTGGGATGACCAAGTACTGAACAAAGACCTGAACAAAGACCTGAACTGAAATGGTGAAATGGTGAAAAAGCCGCTTGATATAAATATGAATTATATTCTTATTTCCAACATTATGAAACAAAATATATTGCTTTAACTTTAAACTCGTTGCTGTGAAAATGTCATGTCTTTTCCGTGACCATTTGCCTGTGTTGGTTACTGACAACTACCATTTAGTTTTTATGCGGTCAGGAAATGTACTTTTCTATTTTTCCCTCAAAAGGCAAAATATCTTCAACTTTAAGACGATTATCAGGGAAAACTCTACCCACATGATGGTCTGGAAGTCGTCATCCACCAGGATCATGTCGGCTGCCTCCTTGCAGACGTCGGTGCCCGTCTGGCCCATGGCGACGCCGATGTCCGCAGCCTTCAGCGCCACGGCGTCGTTCACCCCGTCGCCCGTCATGGCGACGACCGCACCGATGTTCTGGAGAGACTGAAGGGAGAGGACGAGTTAATATGAATGAACTAAAATCACTTGGTTTTGATTCAAAGCAGATTGAAGGTGCTCTGTGTGATCAATATATCATCATCACATCACTAGTTCTCCCTATAATGACTGTAAACCAGTGAGACCACGGTGGAGACGACTGGTAGCCTCTATCTCACCAGTGGTATTGTTACTAGTGTTTCTCCACATTAAGACTACATTTCCCATAAGCCCAGTTGCTCCCTGCCCCCCTCGCCCTCCCTGGTGTCTGTCTTTCCTGAAGAGGATCAACTTGGAAGGTTGCTGGTTCAAACCCCGAGACTGGTTGGGAAAATCAGGATGGGAAAGTGAATGACTGAGCCAAGTGTTGTCAACCAGCTCACCTTGACTATCTTCAGCTTGTGTCGGGGACTGGCTCGGTAAAACACCACTATCTGTGGAGAGAGACGACATAATGGTTACAGAGACGCCACCCATACACTTTGTGATATTTAGAAACTCATCTTCACTTTGTGCTGTATGTACGTCTGTCTGTCTGTAGCGGTCAGTGGTCGTACCCTGGAGACGATCTGGGAAAGCTGCTGCAGATCCAGACGATCCACCTCATCTCCCGACAAACACTGAGATCCCTTGGTGTACAGACCTAGACGACTCGCTGGACACACACAGACACACAAAGTTGTGAGCCTTCAAATTACAGCCACTCATCTATCAGCTTGATAACACAAAGACTGGACAGATGAGAGAAGTGGAGTCGCAGCAAACACAGTTGATTGTTTCAAAGGGCGTCACATCGTTTCATGCCAGCTTTTGATTTCCCTGATTTATTTTCCGTTCTGTTAAGTTTCTTTCATGCTGTTGCTGCTCCTTCATGTTCTGTGAAGCACTTTGAAACCACAGTAAGATGCATGTCTGACTAGCAGACCAGATCCGTTAGCCTGTTCAACAACAAGAACACGGTCATATGAACACACCGATGGACACGGCGGTCTCCTGGGAATCTCCCGTGATCATCTTGATGGCGACCCCAGAGCTGATGAGGGCGCCCACGGCCTCTTTGACCCCTGACCTGGGCGGGTCGATGATCCCCACCAGGCCCAGGAACGTCAGACTGCCCATCTCAGCGCCTGACGCAAACGCCAGAACTAAACAAGGAGAAGACGTTGAAAGATTTGAGAGACTTTATGGTAGAATTGATCAATACTAAACTGGTCGTCTATGGGGAGCCCTCATGGTCTAAATGCTGTTTGACAGAAATTGAATTGAAACAATTGAAATTGGATTACAAATTAGAATAGAAACAGAAATTGTTTTTTATTATTAAATTAAATTTTATATATTAAATATCGGCATAAATATTGGCCGCTTCATTCCAGCCATACTGGTCAACCCATGATATCAAGCCTCTTTCCTCAGCTGCAGACTGAAGGACTTCCTAGTCTCTGGAACCAGCTGCCAACTCAGCGTCTCCCTTTAAAACACTTTTTATAAAGGTTTCGCTTTTATGTGAATTATAGACTGTATTTTGTTTTTATTCTTGTTCCAATTATTGAGTGTATTTGTATTTTATTCTTTTTTCAGTGCACTGGTATTTTATTCTTTTATCTCTTTTTGTGAGTCCTCTAGGAATAAAGACTCTTATTACTGTACTATTATAAGCCGTTGTGGTAGAAATTATGTCTATATCTCGTGTCTTATGTCTTAATCACTAATCAGTACATCCCAACCTTTCTGAGTAATATGATTGTGTTGTACCATCTCTAGTGCTAGTATGAGGTGATCCTAACTGTTGCATTACTGTGAGCCCCGTTAAACATTTATTTTATTCAACAGCCATGTAACTTCTTTACCTCGGAGTCCTGCGGTTCCCATGTAGCTCTTCTGCTGCTGGTAGAGCTCCCTCTGCTGCTGGCTGAGGGGAAGTGCAGCTCCTCGGCTGTTGTAGGAGCTGCAGAACCGAATGACTTGCTCATAAGCTCCCTTCATGAAACACACTCCAGGCTTATCCTGAGGGGAGACGGGGGGGGACAAAATCCATTTGTTCAAATCCAACGAATGGATTTTTATACACCAACAAAACTGTGTGCGCCCTCTGTGCAGCGGTGAAATGTTTCTACGATGCTGGTGATGGCGGAGGTAAACCACATCAACGAACAACAGGTTCACCGAACGGCTTCGGGCTGATGTCAGGGTGTAAAGCAGCTTCAGATTGTCATGAAAATAGAAACGCTCAGTTGAAGCCTGAGGACTCTCTAGCATGCGCTGAACCGGTTCCTCATTCAAACGGGTTTCAGTACTTGATGCTGAATGATCTTTCTTGCATTTTCCCAGTTCACTTTTTATTGGAATTAAAATCAATTACAGACTGATCTCTTCCAATTTCTCTCCACTTCTGAACTGAACTAATGGAACAGAGAAACAAACATTCATATTCTACTTACTGTACATCAATACTGGTATTTCCTCACTGATACACATATTAACACAGTCCTCCAACACTGGACCCTGAATGTCCCTCTGAAATCACTAGAGCCTCATGATAATGGACCCACACAGGAGAGGTTAAGGGTCCTGCAGGTCTTGATGCTTCACAGTAATAATGGTGCACATGATGGGGGGTTAGGGGAGAAGCTGCATGACGTATTTTTTAGATTGTATATATATATATTTTTCCCATACTGTGGCCTTTAACTAAAGTAACTTTTAATAATGCAGCTTTTTAAATGTAATTCAAGTAGTAAGTTCAGGCCAGATGAACCAGTTCAGTTTAAATCACTTTGTGAATCAATTTTCATCAACTTGTCTTTATGTTAAGTCTTTTTCCTCTTTTTCACTTGCTGCTTGTTCTTATGCTGCAATACAAATTAATGCTGTGATTCAAACAAAGATCCTCAGTATTATTGTCATAGTTGGAGGTGAAGTGTGTTCTGACCTGCTGGGTGCGGTGAACACAGCGGACGGACATCCACTTCTGCTCTGATGTGAAGGGATGCTCCTCCTGACGGACGTACTCCTGCTGGAGGCTCTCCAGTCCCATCTGGAGGACAGAGGACCAGACCCGCTAGCCAACACTGCTCTCACCTTCAGCCCTCCAATCCAGACACCTTAAACCCCTTCCACCCCGGACTGATGACCCGGGAAATATCTAGGTCAGGGTTTATTGGTCGATCCAGGTAAGACGACTGGCAAAACCACTGGGGGCTTCAGACAACAACTTAACTTTGGACTGGGAGAACAGGCTGGTGTGGGTGGGGAGAGTGAGTAACACTCCCTTCCCTCATGAACTGAATGTGTGAAACTGTATGAATGTGAGGCGGGTTGGAGGTAAATAAAGGTTAAAATAATATTTCATGTACAGATGAACCCGAGGCTTGTTGTCACGGAGGGTCTTTAAGGCTCAGGTCCGTTTGCTCTGGCAGATAATCAACCTTCACCCATCACACTCCTGCTTGACTTCTAGGTCAGGTTTCATGGCCTGTGAAGTCAAGCCTCCACACAGCCGCCAGCAGCTATTCATCTGGGGAATTAAGGAGTGTGTGTGTGTGTGTGTGTGTCCATACTTTTGAGGACCAGTGGTCTGGAAATCAGAACAAGGTTCCCACTGTGGCCCTGATGTAAAACTCCATGACTTTCAATGACTTTCCAGAACCAAGTCAGAGCCTTGTTGTCTCACTGGCTTGTTAATGTTGTTTGTAGTCTGGTGACTGAAAAACCCAGAGACCCATTTGTAGAATTCCCTGACTTCCCGAGAGGATTTATCAAATTCCCTGACTTTTGCTGTCTGGATTACACCTCAAAAGTCCATGATATTCCAGGAATTCTATGAAGAGTGGGAACCAGGGAGGGGAGGTTGAAGGGGTCAGATGAGGGGAGGACCAGGGGTGTTAGGGTTCCATAAGAGACTAGTGTGTGTGTGTGTGTGTGTGTACCTTCATGGCCAGGGCGATGAGCGCTCCCTCGGTAGGTCGTCCCAACAGTGTGTGGTTCCTGATGACAGAGTCGTTGCACACACAGCCAGCCTAGCAAACACACAGTGGACAATATGACTAACTAGGCCAGTGGTTCCTAAACTAGGGTCCAAGGACCTCCAGGGGTCCTTGAGGGGGATTCCAGGTCCCCAGCAGTTTCATTACATCTAATGACAAACGTCTTCTCAGAGTCATATCAGTCAAAGGTGTATCTTTTGACATCCTTGACATTAAACTCTGTAGCCGAAGATTATTCTTCACTACTGATATCACTCAGAGTGAAATGACAGTGACTCCACAACTACATGTTCTCTTGTTATATGAGCATTAGGACTGAACAACAGATCCGCTTCAGCCTCACCTCAACTATCTTACTGATGGAAGGGCAGGAGAAGCCGTGGACGATGTCCCCGTCCAGGAAAACCTCTCCAGCTCCGTTGTATCCGACGCCCGTCACCTGAGAGAGGACAGCGCTGGTCAGAAACACCCAGAAGCCTCCGCCAAACAGCCAACATGTCCGGCATGACCGCCTTCACCACCACAGCTCATGAACACAACACATTTTTCTGAAAAACACTGAAAACATCTGCCACTTTTTTCCAAGGTAGCCTCACTAGGACCAGGATGACGACACCTAAGACACCAGATCACTATTTTCCGGTCTGCATGTATGTGATGTGGACATTCACTACCTATCCATCAAATGACTTGTTGCCATATATTTGCTGAAATCTATTTTCCCTCTCATGCAGAAACCAGGAACTCTGATCTGTGATGCAATATAACAACAACATGTCAGTTATTATATTGAAGGTATAGCAGCCACAGATCTGTCACAGTCACCTAACCCATTTTCCCACAGTGGAGCCCAAGGTTTCACACCAGGGAAGTGGGCCACACTGTTCTCTGGTTTCTGACTGGAGGAAAATAACGTTCACTACCACAGACTGAACCCTCCTCCGGCTCAGGAATAACACAGAGCGCTCCCATTTTAGCGTCGTCACAACGACTGAAACGTCAATACTACTTCTACTACTTCGATACCGCTGCGAAAGATTGAATTCAATATCGATTCTTAAAAAAACATCTGATACTTTGACCAAATGTGTTCTGCAAGCTGGACTCCCATTTCTACATCTCCACCAGGGGGCGCAAACGTGAAGACTGGAATAGCTTAAAGGAAACAAGAAGGATTACGGTCGCTGTCTTGTTGTATCGTAGCAGCATCACATTATTAGTTACTAAACTTTGTGTTGTTATCAAAGTGGTGTTGTGACACTGCAGTGTGGCAGGTTGTGTGTTTCCTAGAGATGGGGGTGGGGGGGCGGACACCTCGGCGTGGAGTCCGTCGGATGTGAACAGCTGAGTGACGGTCATCTCGTTCTTGGTCAGGGTTCCCGTCTTGTCGGAGCAGATCACGTTACAGCAGCCTGAGGAGGAGGAGGGTGATGTTAACACATGCTGCCTTTAACTCATCCTTCAACCTTCTGACTGTTGAGTTTGGTGACAGAGCAGCAAAGTTAACGTTTATTAATATGAAAATATTTCAGATTTCCTATAATATTGATTATTACTGGAAACATCCCCTATTAGTTTGTAAATGACATGAAGTGATGATGTGACTTGTTTTCCTGCCTGATCCTTCTGATCACTACTGATTCCTACTCAATACTGCAGAACATCACGGTGTCGGGTCGTACCCAGAGTCTCCACGATAGGAAGCTTCTTGATGATGGCTCTCTTCTTCACCATGCGCATCACGCCCAGCGCCAGCGTGACCGTCACCACGATGGGCAAGCCCTCTGGGATGGCAGCTACCGCCAGGCTGGAGGGAGCACAATCAATAATCAATCAATAATCATCAGAATGGGTCGCCCTCATCCACTGGTCGCTTTCACTGTTTTACCAGCCAACTGCGATAGCATGGCGGTTGGTTAGCCACCCTGACCCCCTCCAGAACATCAAGACGCTAGAAAGGACAAAACTCAAAAACTCACGGGGTGGTGAGGTCACTGGGGGTGTGGCAGGTGCTGTGTGTGTGTGTGTGTGTGTGTGTGTGTGTGTGTGTTGGTTGACATCTTACCTGACCCCGATGGTGAACATGTCCAGTATCCTCTTCCCCTGGAGCCAGCCCACCAGCATGATCACCGCTGAAAAGCCACACGGCAAATACAAATTAAAACACACACCGGTACGAGCTGAAAGCATGTGAGCTGTGGAGAGGTTCGGCGTGCCGGTCGGTACCTATGATGCCGAAGGAATAGAGCGAGAGCTGCTTCCCCAGCAGGTCCATACTCTTCTGCAGCGGCGTCTTAGGGGCCTGGGGACGATGAACAGGAAACCAACTGAGATCACACGTTTCCATGGTGACCACACGGAGCAACGATCACCGATCTGAAGTCACTTTATTTACTCCGAGGTACTTTTTCTGTAATGCTAGTTCAGTAGCGCTTGCTGGTTAGCTAGCTATGGAAACTTATCAAACAACGTTATGAAAGGCAATACCAAACCGCCACATGGCCATCAGAGACTCTGGCCCCGCCCACAATCAGTCAGTATGTCTTACACAGTTTGAATCTCTTTTCTATCAGTTTGGAGTTTTATTATTAGTTCAGTGAAACTCAACTAAATTAAACTTGACTAAACATTGTAAGAACTGTGTCACTAGTTAACTCTACTTCAGCTGGTCGAGTCCACCCACCCACACACACACACACACACACACACACCCACACCCACACCCACACCCACACACACCCACCCACCCCTGGAGCATCAAAGCGAACACTATGCATACCTCCTCTGCTTGCATCATCTTGAACACCTCCCCAAACTCAGAGTTCTCTCCGGTTCCAATGACGATGCCCTGAGGAACACCAGCAGGGGATGAAACACGTTCAACAGCTTAATGGTCAAATATGTACGACGGGTCGAACAAATAGTGCTCTCACATACCTTAACATAACTAAAACTTAGAGAGACACCGGGTATCTGAGACCTTAACGCTACCTGGAACTGAACCAGATACAGAACCAAGCCGGTGTCTGACAGACTAACGGATGAAAGTAGTTAAACTATAAATGGGGAGAATAAGAAAAAGGATAAGACCTTAACTCTAGATAAAACATCTACATTAAACTAAACTGCCGTTGAAGAGGCGCGGGTGGAGGTGTCCATGTTATATGATGGCCTGTTGTCCTGCACCGGGCGTCAGTATGTCCTGAACTACTAACACACATGACTGTACCTACTGGAGGGATTCAACATCGACTAACAGACTTGGTTCATGTCCTGTCAAGTGACCCATGTGAGAATGTATTCCTTCCCCTGTAACTGATGGTGTGGTAATGGTGTGGTAATGGTGATGGTGTGGTGATGGTGTGGTAATGGTGATGGTGTGGTGATGGTGTGGTGATGGTGTGGTGATGGTGTAGTAATGGTGTGGTAATGGTGTGGTAATGGTGATGGTGTGGTAATGGTGTGGTGATGGTGTGGTGATGGTGTGATGATGGTGTGGTAATGGTGATGGTGTGGTAATGGTGTGGTAATGGTGTGGTGATGGTGTGGTGATGGTGTGATGATGGTGTGGTAATGGTGATGGTGTGGTAATGGTGTGGTAATGGTGTGGTGATGGTGTGGTGATGGTGTGGTAATGGTGTGGTGATGGTGTGGTGATGGTGTGGTAATGGTGATGGTGTGGTAATGGTGTGGTGATGGTGTGGTGATGGTGTGGTGATGGTGTGATGATGGTGTGGTGATGGTGTGGTGATGGTGTGGTAATGGTGTGGTAATGGTGTGGTGATGGTGTGGTGATGGTGTGGTGATGGTGTGATGATGGTGTGGTGATGGTGTGGTGATGGTGTGGTAATGGTGTGGTGATGGTGTGGTGATGGTGTGGTGATGGTGTGGTGATGGTGTGGTAATGGTGTGGTGATGGTGTGGTGATGGTGTGGTGATGGTGTGGTAATGGTGTGGTGATGGTGTGGTGATGGTGTGGTGATGGTGTGGTAATGGTGTGGTGATGGTGTGGTGATGGTGTGGTGATGGTGTGGTGATGGTGTGATGATGGTGTGGTGATGGTGTGGTGATGGTGTGGTGATGGTGTGGTGATGGTGTGGTGATGGTGTGGTAATGGTGTGGTGATGGTGTGATGATGGTGTGGTGATGGTGTGGTGATGGTGTGGTGATGGTGTGGTGATGGTGTGGTAATGGTGTGGTGATGGTGTGATGATGGTGTGATGATGGTGTGGTGATGGTGTGGTGATGGTGTGGTAATGGTGTGGTGATGGTGTGATGATGGTGTGATGATGGTGTGGTGATGGTGTGGTACCTTGGCCTTGCCGCAGCGCACCAGTGTTCCCATGAAGGCCAGGTTGCTGCAGGAGGCCGTGTCTCTGTTGGTGTCCGCCGGCTGGTGGTAGGTGGACTTGCAGCAGGGCGTGGTCTCCCCTGTCAGACTGGACTCATCCACAGTCAGGTCAGTAGCCTGGGGGGGGGGGGGGGGGGTTACCCACAGAGCACCAATATTATTACTGCTGCCTCCCAAAACTGTGGATGTAGAGGAGGTGAACCCCCTGGTGTGTATGTGCGTGTGCGTGTGCATGTGCGTGTGTATGTGTGTGTGTATGTGCGTGTGTGTGTGTGTGTGTGTATGTGCGTGTGCGTACCTCAAAGAGGCGGAGGTCTGCCGGGACTCTCTCGCCCACGGACAGACAGACTGTGTCTCCAGGGACCAGCTCCCTGGCCAGCAGATGCTCCAGGTTCCCCTCCCTGATACTGAGGGAGGGATGGAGGGATGGGTGTCAGAAGGATGGAGGAGGGATGAGGGATGGAGGGATGGGTGTCAGAAGGATGGAGGAGGGATGAGGGATGGAGGGATGGGTGCCAGGAGGATGGAGGGATGGAGGATGGATGGAGGAAGTGGAGAGAAGAAGAGAAGACATAAATGGTCACCCATGATCCTCTTCTACTCCTGACAGCCACAACATAACATATATTCAGTTTAGAAGCCAGATGTTGTAGGTTTCTGTGGTGTGGTGTGTGTGTGTGTGTGTGTGTGTGTGTGTGTGTGTGTCCTCTGTGCTGCTATTTGAAGTGTAAATTCAGGCCTAAGAAGTTTGTCTGAAGTAAATATTTGACAGGATTCTCTCTCTCAATCTTGTCCTGTGGCAACCCCTCAAGTCTCAGTCGCATGAGAACATGAGCAGGGTGTGTTCATTAAGTTGACTTCAGGTTTTGGGTTGGGTTGGGTTTTGACCATATAAACTAGCCATAGAAAAGACCGAGGGAGAGAAAAGGTTCACTCACCAGTGGCATTCTGGAGGCACGAGCTTCCCCAGCTCTTCTAGAGACTTCTCTGATCGGTACTCCTGCACAGGACAGAACAACAACAACAACTCAACCAACAATCATGAGACAAAACAAAAGCTAGCTGGAGAGAAGAGACCTGACCTTACCTGGATGAAGGCAACTGTTACAACAATTATAATGGCCTGTTAGGAGACAGACAGACAGACAGACCAAGAGAAAGACAATTGGTTAAGTTTCCACCGTTCAGTCATCTTGGCAGCCAAACCAGTCCAACAAACTTGCAGCTGATTGGCTCCTGAGCTAAACTGATTTGCTGTTGGCGAGGACGTACTGACCAACCACAGACACACCAGACAGAAGCCCAAACAAGTTCAACATTTTCTTGAAGTTTCATGAACTGGTAATTTGCTTCTTTTAAATCGATGTAGAGTCAAACCTGAGACACTTGGACTCGAGGCTTCCCAGCGGGGTGTGATGTACAGTCCCATGGCTAACTCAGTCAGAGCACTCCCATGACTTGAAATGTCCTCCCTCGCTGGTTTGTTAATGGTTTTTCTAAATGCTGGTGTCCGCTGTGATCGGGCTGAAAACCAGCTAATGTAAGAAATGTGTCAAATAGGGAACACATTTTTATTTTATTAGTTTTTGTAAGTTTCATTTGTAAACTTCCCTGATATTCCCTGACTTCCTTAAATGGAGCACTACTGAGCTCATGGATACAACCCCAGGTAGTATGGTTCATACAACAGTTGCATGGTGTGAAAGGTCAACCATGTTCAACCATGAGAATGACAACAGGAGCAACTAGCTCGCTGATGACTTGGCTGACATTACCCATCATCTACTGCTGTACCACAGTAACAGTGAGTTGGTTTCCTGAGGCGTGTGCTTGACAGATAACCTACAAACAACAAGATGAGATGTGGGTTCCTGCTCCTCCCTCCCCGTCGGCTCAGTGAAACTAATCATCAAACAACCTGCAGCTGAATATGAACCGTCATCAGTCTACACACAGCATAATATATACACATCATGATGCAGTCAACACGCTTAATTGAGGGTGGCTGGAGGATATCCCAGCATGCATTTGGTGGAAGACATCCTGGACAGGTCTCCAGTCCCCATAGACTGACGGACCTGGTGGAGTCTCCAACACACCAGTTTTATTAGATATGGTCCATGGTGGTCTAATGCCTGAGAGCCCTGTTTTATTGTGCTGTACTACTACTACTACTACTACTACTACTACTACTACTACTACTACTACTACTACATTACATTACATTACAGTCATTTAGCAGACGCTTTTATCCAAAGCGACTTACAATAAGTGCATTCAACATAAAGAATATATACCTTACCTTGAAGATGTACTGCAACTACTACTACTACTACTACTACTACTACTACTACTACTACTACTACTACTACTACTACTAAGTGTCTGCCAGCTACAGGTTGATGTGTGGCAGAGCAACAACATCAGACAGCACAGTGTCTATATTTTGTTTCATCTATCAGTACTAGGTAGGTACTTTATCAGTACTACACCCTGCACACATACTGTAATCCAGACATTCACACAGGATATTTCTCCTTAATACATTCTAGTCTGTGTTTGAGGTCTGACAGAGAAATGAATGGACCGACGTCATGACATTACAGTGTGGTGGCGTAACGTACCACAGTGATGCTGATGGCGTCATCAAACTGGTGCATAAGAACACTGATGACTGCAGACGCCAACAGCAACAGGATGAGAGGATCCTTAAACTAGAGAGAGAGAGAGAGAGAGAGAGAGAGAGAGAGAGAGAGAGAGAGAGAGAGAGAGAGAGAGAGAGAGAGAGAGAGAGAGAGAGAGAGAGAGAGAGAGACCACAATGCATAATCAATGGCCTATATTCTTGTTACAAACACTGTGTGTGTGTGTGTGTGTGTGTGTGTGTGTGTGTGTGTGTGTGTGTGTGTGTGTCTGCAACACGTCAGTCATCCGTGGAGGAGAGGTTGAGCTCCCTGAGGGAAGCAGGCCAACAGTTCCAGGTCTATTTTCAGCTGCAGCATCCAAATGACCTGGTTTCATCAGCAACAGGAACTATTAACCATCAGTAGGAACCAACTGGTTCCTCCACCAGCCACGATGGAGAGAACAACCCAGAACTCACCAGAAACCAACTGGTTCCTCCACCAGCCACGATGGAGAGAACAACCCAGAACTCACCAGAAACCAACTGGTTCCTCCACCAGCCACGATGGAGAGAACAACCCAGAACTCACCAGAAACCAACTGGTTCCTCCACCAGCCACGATGGAGAGGACAACCCAGAACTCAGTTTAGGAACCTCCAGCTGGCTGATGAGACGGTGAAAGCTGCTGGTAGGTTAGTCTATACTGCTGCTACCACCACCACCACCACCACTACCACTACCACTACCACTACTACTACTACTACTACTACTACTACTACTACTACTACTACTACTACCACCACCACCACCACCACCACCACCACCACTACTACTACTACTACTACTACTACTACTACTACTAACACCACCACCACCACCACCACCACCACTACCACTACCACTACTACTACTACTACTACTACTACTACTACTACCACCACCACCACCACCACCACCACTACTACTACTACTACTACTACTACTACTACTACTACTAACACCACCACCACCACCACCACCACCACTACCACTACCACTACCACTACTACTACTACTACTACTACTACTAACACCACCACCACCACCACCACCACCACCACTACTACAACAGAGTTATAGATAGATATAGATAGTTCCAGTGGATTAACAGGCCTAACGTCACAGGGTTGATTCCCGACCCCGGCCCTACAGACGATTCCTTGAGTCGATATCACTTAATACCATAATTATATAGGGGTTCTCCTGTGTTGCCATGACAACAGGAGTCTGGCTCTTCGTTAAACAGATGGTGAGCGAGCATCATTTTTTATTACTGACTTAGCAGCAGAGAGGAGGGAGAGAGACACCTAGAAACAACAGGAGAGAGAGAGAAAGAGACAGAAAGTGAAAGAGAGAAAAGAGAAAAAGCAAGAGAGCTAGAGGGAAAAAGAGAGATGGAGAGAGAGAGACAAAATGGAGAAGAGAAAGGGAAGGCATGGGGGAGGATAAAACAAGAGAGAGAGAAAGAGAGAGAGAGAGAGAAGAGAGAAAGAGGGAGAAAGAGAAGAGAAAGAGGGAGAAAGAGAGAGAAAGGAAAGAGAAAGAAAGAGGGAGAGACAAAGAGGAGAGAGAGAGAAAGAGGGAGAGAGAAAGAAAGAGGGAGAGAGAAAGAGGAGAGTAGGAATGAAAAATACAGGAAAAGTCAGAGTGCTAAAATGTGTGATAGAGAAAAAGTGAGGGAGAGAACAAAGGATGGAAGGAAAGAGAAAAGGAGTGATTGTGAGCCAAAGATAGAGAGAGAGAAAGGAGAAGACAAGCCTCCTCTCCTCTCCTCCTCCCTTCTCCTGTATCCTTCCTTCCTCTCCTCCCTCTTTCTTCATCTCCCCTCCTGGTGGTGCTTCTATATTTAACCTCTCTGTTCTGCTTCTGGTCACAGAGGACCCTCATCCTTCCTCCCCCCTCCTCCCCCCTCCTCCCCCCGGCTGGGAGGCAGCAGCAGCTTTTGTCCTTGTCAGGAGTTCATAGGGACAAACCAGGAAAACAGAAACTTTCACTGTGGAGCCGCTCAGACCAGATCGTCCCGGTGGCTCAGCCGGCGAAGGGTCAGACCAACAACGGTCGTACGTATCTTACAAAGTTCGGCGGTCTTGATTCGTACCGCCTACACAACGTGACACCACAACGTGACACCACAACGGGACACCACAACGGGACACCACAACGTGACACCACAACGTGACACCACAACGTGCACTGAAGTCAAACAGTCAAACTGAAACAAACTGAGGTCAGGTGACTAAAACAGGTTTGGTGAAGGTTGAGCTCATGATTAAATAAGAGTTGACCCCGGGTCATCGGAAGGTAAATGTCTCCGCCATCCGCCCCCCCCGACCTCCACACCCTTACCGCGCTGTTTCACTGTCAAACTACTTCCTGTTTACAATGCCGTACGTTTTTAGAACTTTGAACTTGACATGTGGACAGGCTGAACCACGGCGTCCTGGGTTCAGAGGACCTTGCCGCTCGTCGTCCCCCAGTCTCCCCCAGTCTCTCCCAGTCTCTCCCAGTCTCTCCCAGTCTCCCCCAGTCTCCCCCAGTCTCTCCCAGTCTCTCTCTACTTTGAATTGTCTAATAAAAGCACTAAATGGGAATAATTACAAAATAATAATCTAATGTGATTTCTTGTTGTCACCTGTCTGACTGATCAAAGTATGGAGAATGACCTCCCAGATATTCTGTCAGGCAGAAGATAAAAATAGTCTCTAGGCCCCGAGCAGCACCGGGCCTGGTGGGTCATCAGTCAGTAGTACTGTGGTACATCAGTAGTACTGTGGCCGGGTCTGGTGGTCTTCATCACTCCATTAAGCCAACGACATTTCACATATTGAAATGTTTATTTCATAGTTAGGAAGCTCTATTTCTATTTTTAAGTAGTTTATATTGTATTTTATATTGTACCAAGCCAGAATTTCTGTAGAATGAGTAGAATTCTTCTTCTTCCCACTGCAGGATCATCTGTGATTGATCTAAAATATCATTGGTTCCTTTAGGTTCTATTTGGTTTTCTGGTGGGTTACCTCTGGTTACGTCTCCAGCTCACATTTCAACTCTTCAACTCTTCAACATGCATCGTTGGGAGGCTCACATTCCCTCAGCTGCTCCTTCACTGCAGCCATCGTTCCTGTCAGCACCATTTCCCCCCCGCTGGCGTGGAGAATCGGTGAGCCAACTATACGAAGCCACAGTGAGTGTACCCAAATGGCTTGTGGTTTGGCTGACCGCCGCCTAGACGTGTGTAAAGCCTGTAAAACACTAGATTTGGTACCTGGGAGATGTATTTCCTCCATAGTGGCTCCTCTTCGCTGATGTCAAATTCGTTCCAGCCGTGGTAGGCCCTCCTCTGGACCACCTCCTCCTGGGTCAGGCCCAGCTGCAGGTCAGCCTGGGACCAGAGATGAAGGAGGAAAAACATTAACCTTTCACAGCTAAGGGCTGTAGTGCTGCCTCAAACCAATCAATGCACTCTCTCATTCACTACCAACCCGGACTGAGTAGCCAAATGGTTCTGCTTCAGATTTACTGAGAAATGTAAGATCACTCATATTTAGCGGAGGCTTATCTAGAGCGACTTACGATGAGTGAACAGGTTCAGTGTCTCTGTGACCTTCAGGTAACGGGACAGTTTCTCCAACCACTAGCCCACTCTGCCACCAACACCTTTATCCACTGCTAATACCAATTCCAAGTACTAAACTTGAAGTATTAGCCAATACAGAGTACCGACCAGATCCATTATTTGTACAATACAGACTAGGGCCATTAGTTGGGGTCAAACAATTCATTTTTTTAGAGACCCGAACATTGTTCCATGTGTGAACAAGACAGAAATAAGAGGCTCTAATGTGACTTCTGATGTCTTACATGGTTATCAGAATTTAGTATTTGGGAAAATTGTCTGGCACTTCCTTTTCTCTTTATTACGGGTGTGTGAATGAACTCAACGTTGGTTTGGTCTGAGTGCATCCCTGTAACCAGATACTGGGCAGCGTGTCGAGGTCGGTACCTGCAGGATACACGCTACTTCGTTGACGGGGAGTTCGCTGGCTTTTTTGGAGGCTAGTACCGGGACCATGATCTCATCTTCACTGGAGGGGTGTCTGTTGGAAAGCTGCAACACAAAACACAGAAGCACAATTTAACCTTCATTCATCCAGAGAGGACACAAGAACACAGTCTTCTTCATCTACGTTCACCTCTAGAGGAGGAAGAGGAAGAGGGGATGAAACTGTTTCACATTCATACAGATCCACACCTGGTACGACCACAATCTACTGGTTCTACTGGGAGCTGACCAGTACGTTGAGGTTGGGTGCCTTGCTCAAGGGCACCTCAACAGCAGTTATTGATGCGTTACTCCTTCACTTTCCCTATCCACATTTTCCTAACTGGTCAGAGGATGTATGGTCACAAGCTCCTCCTCCAAGATTTAATACTAAGGAACAAACTAGATATAAAGAACAAAAGTGACATTTCTTTCTATCTAGTATTGTGCTTGTCTCTCTGTTCAACTCAATGGTCAGCCTCAAACCGCATAATCCACCTCAGACTGGGATTATCATGATACCATCAACCTGTAATCCCTACGCCGAGCAGACAGAGAGTTTTATATCACTCAGATTACCTGGAAATCACCACGGATTACAGCGGATTACTGAATGGTGAATGTAATAGTTACAGGAAGAATATATGAGACTGGTACTGTTATAGAAAACATGATTACATGTTGGATTACTGAGAAACATGTTGCAGAGGAAAAGGGCATTTATTGGAGAGGTCTGATAACGGTACAGTGATGATACGAACAGGTCTCATGGACAACAGAATAAATGGTCTGTCAGATTGTAGAGGCAAGGCAAGTGAACGTGGCCACCCCCACTTCTCCTGCTGGACAGCGTGGGAAATAAAGCTTTTAGTTTCGTCCACTGGCTACAGCGGTGGGACAATTCATGGAATTTCTCACCCACTTCCAATATTTTCCCAGCCAGGGTGGTTTTGAGAATAGAAAAAAAAACACCAAATGTCGAGTGGTGACCTGACAAAGGTAAATAAGCACAATGAACCAGCAGTCTAAAGAGTCCAGTAATGACAGCTATGAACTGGCCAGCCATCCGGCTAACAGCCGTACACCGGACGAGACTTGGCTCATGGCGCTGCAGTCAGATGCTGTAGGTCTGACAGGCTGAATATAATGTTGTTTTCCCACCACAGGAACTCTCCAGGAACTTAGTACTATTGGTACTTTAACCTTTCAGATGAGGAGATCCAGATCCTGTGGGGTCACCGCTACCTCAATGACAAATTAAACCAAACAGTCACACTGTTGTCCCGTCACATACTCCTTATTTCCATCATCTACTTTGGTGCGGTGGGAAAACAACCTGGAACCCTTCTGGGGAACTAAAAAGGTTCCTGCTCAAAACAACACCAAAAGGGCTTCAGGTTCCTGCAGTGGAACAACGAGGGCCGGGCGCTGGGCGACTGTGTGGATGTGAAACCTGTCCTTTCCTAGCCACTACTTCCTTCCCAGGGTCAAACAGACACACATGGTCTCTTTAAGTCCTTTTAATGTCAACTTAAAGCAGAAACCAATTTTCCCCATAAAATAAGTAGGAAGTAAAAAAGTACCAGTAAACCAATAGCAGAGTTAGTCTGTGTCACTAGGGAGATTTCTCACTTGAAAGTAGAGCACTGAGGAAAAGCAACATTTAAGACCTGAAACCTATTTTAGACTCAAAGGCAACAGCTAACCGAGCATAAAGACCTTTCATGACCCGAGTTCAGGAAATTAAATCTCAAACTTTAAGGATCTGAGAAGCATTTCATCACAGAAGTAAGTAGGACGTCAGCAAGAAAGCCTGCAAAATAAAAACCATTGAAGAAGACAAACAGCACTTGGAGGTAAAGATAGTTTCAATGGTTGAAGAGGTAGATCCATGGTACAGGCTACATGGTACGCCTTTTAAATGAAGCCTTTTTGGATTCTGCCATCAAAACGTTGGTACTGGATGTTTTCTGGATAATGGTTTTGTTTTACACCCTAACTACATTGTTTTATAACCACGTTATGGCCAAGCAACTTTAAGCCTCACTGTGTTGAACTGGGTTGACCTGGGTTGAACTGTTGGCCTCATCCATATTTAATCACCAGAAGACATTGTTTGCCTTCAGAAAGGCTTGGAGCGGTATCACCCATCTCACGGTGACAACGCTCCAAGCCTTTCTGAAGGCAAACAATGTCTTCAAGAAACAAGTTATCGAACATGGAAAGTCCCATAACGAGTTCTTGAGCTGTTTGGGTAGTACAAACAAACTCCAACGCTAAAAAGTTTCCTTTCCATTCGTTGCAGCTGGAAAAGAGCCTGCACAGCTAGAAAAATGAAAATACAAGGACACCTGGCCTTGTTGCTCAGCCCATCACCCAAAATACACAAACACAATTGCACCTACAGCACAGTTCTCCATGCATTATGATTTATCCAAATAACAGCCATTCCTAACCTGCAACGCCTACAGGAGCTGATCCAGGAGCTGATCCTGGTACGAACCTCCCAGAAACCCCTTTTACCACCAAACCTCACAAAGAATATCTACAGGAAACACTGCTTCTCCTCCCGCTGCTCCCTATAGCTTCCTTGTTCCTTTAAGACTATTTTTAGACTAGTTTTATAGGAAGCAGAAGTCAAAGTCACGTCTGGAAGAATTCTGCTAGAGTCCCAATTTCTAATTTAACAATTTTCTAGAAGTTTCAGAAACGTCCTACATGTCTGGCAGACCAAGCCAAGGGCCAGGACAAAACTGATCATTTCTGTAGAGGCATTAGTCTGGCCTGGCCTCTTCCTCCTCCATCAAACTCTTCACCACAAAGACAATAAGCCGTTACTTAGTTAGCTCCCAGGACTTAGTCAGCGTTAACTAAGACCCAGGCTGGGCGTCCAGGCTCTCCTCTTCTTCCTATGCTGCCCTCCTGCAACTCTCAATCCCGCTGTGAAGAAATATGACTTCCTCTGATGGTTCCTCTGAGCCGACGAGCCTCCTCTCCTTTACAAATCATCCTCTGTGTTCGCAGCAGAACGAAGGCCTCGGGTGAGGAGGCTGAGAGGATTGTTTCAGAGCTTAGAGGCGGATCATACTCCTCCTGACTCCGCCCCTCTGCTCCACCTCATGAATGAACCTTGCCCTCTTGAGGACTGGAGGCGAGCTGGAGGACCAGCGGGTTAGTAAGGAAGCAGCACTAGAGCAGATGAAAGTGTCCCAACTCAGATCTTTCCTGTTCCCATTTCACATTAAAGGTGTGAGACTAGAAATGGGCAGAGTAAGGAAATTAATAGGACATGAAGTCCAACTGTGTTTAAAGCAGACGATGGACATGCAGTGAAACCTGGTATTACATGGAGAAACAATAAGAATACTTTTAAGCCCTTAAACAACCTGTGAATATTTCAGAAAAATACTACTATGGTGGTATTTGCCCCACCTGTCACACTGAATGTATGGCTATGGTGACAACACTACAGTAGCATTTGGCCAGTGGCTGGTGGTCGTTTCCAGTCTGGTCCAGCTGCTCCTGCCTAACGGGTCTTTCAAACATGAATCTAATGAAGTAGAGGTCTTAGATGCAAGTGAGTCAAATAGCCTCCATCTCATCTTTCTCCGCCATCCTCCTTTCCCATCTGCAGGGTTAATCATTTCTCGGCAACTCCAATTAGATCCAGGTCAAACTCTATTAACGGGTTTGGAGTCTGTGTGGGCAAAGCGCCAAATCCCTGCAGGGAGGCTCGTTTTTCCCGACGCCCGGCTCGACCACTCACCTCAGCATCGCTATTGTAATGCACATCACAGCGGATAGGACAAGAGGCAATCTCATTCTGCCACAACGTGATCCACATACTAAGATGTGAACGTTAAGCATGAGCAAGTCCACTGTCAAGGGTAGATGGTCTTCTTACTGCCGCCCACCGCAGCAGCATCTCAAACAAACTGATCACAATAATTAATCACAATTATTGGTCTTAATTTGTTGGGGAAAAAATATTTTACTGCATTTCTTTGCATTTCATATCCAAATCTTAACAGTTATTTTGAACCACACCGGATTGATCAGCCACCGATCATAAATAAAGTATGAGCCATTTAGTGTCCGTCAGTCTGGCATCGCCAGTTCATTTCCGGTGTGTGCCGACCGTCACAGCCTGTGATCAGATTCAGACCAGTTGATGCTCAGAGCGCCAACAGTCATCAACACACACTGACATGTAATCACTATGTTACCCGACAGGAAACCTGATTGATCCCCACATGATCGGCCAGCGCTTTATTGGAATTTTACTCTTCATGCTTACTGTGACGTTGACATGACGTGCTGCTGTTAGTAGAAAGCCAGCCGTCGGTTCAGTGACCGGCCGACCAGATAAAACCTGACAGGTGCATCTCTAAATTAAATGTTTCAAGATTTCAAATTCTAGGATTATTAACTAAAAGCAGGAAAATATTATCCAAGCATCATTGGCTAATCAAACATAAAATAAATAACTTTACTCACTCCTGTCAACCACTGAAGCCCCGGGGTAACAACTACAATAATAACACTAATAACAACACTAATAATAATAATAATAATAATAATAATAATAATAATAAATAGTTCACATAGCACTGATTGTAAGCCAGTTTACAGGAAGGCATTGAAACAAGAACAGGAGATCGGTCAGAAAGAAAAACAAAGACAAAACATGTAAAAAGATAAAAACAGCTCAACATTATGAGCAAATCTAAAATGTGTTTTGATCAGCGATTTGAATCTGCGTCTCTCAGCAGCTGAGGTTTTTCTGGAATGAGTTTCTGTCGCCAACCAACTGTAGAAACTGACGTGGAACCAGGCGGAAAGTAAATCTATGACTCCAGCTGACCGGAGGAACCGGCTGAACCAGAAAGCAACATGTCAACACCTGGCCTGCCAAGTGCTGGATTCAGTCACCTTGCTAGTCTACATCCAGCTAACTGACTGACTGGCGCGTCACCGTGGATGTAGTCACCTGGCTAACTGGTCCGGTTTTGAAATGAAGCGGCCATGAGTAGTCCAAGAGCCCCGGGCCGTCTCCAGCCCCACCCTGCTAGCCCCACCCTGCTCCACACTCATAGAGCGCAACAGTGACCGCCCACTTTTTTTACGGCTCTGGTTCCGGAAGTACGTTTCCCATTCATTTACTACATTGACATTTCAGAAAATCCTTCTATAAAGAGTTTTAAGGCTGGAACCAAGCCAGCCAGCTAGACGATGAATCGTGACCATAAAACATTTGATTCTGAGCAAAAAAAAGATCAGAAAACGGAAGAAAAGGCAAAGGTACAAGACTGTGTACATCATTATTTTATGAAGTGAAGGAACTACTCATCCCATAAACCATTGCGAATGATACTTTTCCAAAAACGTCCAAACTAACGATAGTTTATCGCGCTTCTTCTTGAATTTAACATTTGTCAATAGTATAGTGTTGATATTGTTGTTGTTTTGTGAGCGTATATATATATAGTATATATATAGTATATATGTGTATATATATACACATATAGTATAGTGTAAAGTGTTGTCATCGACATGGTACAGTGATTCGTTCCAGCTGCATAGGATAAGCAGCTAGCTAGGTTACGTTAGTAGCTAACGTTAACGTTAGCTGACAAGACGTTCGCGGGTGCGGTAAACATTTCCATAGTAACAGCGACCAATCAGAGACGTCGCTGTTACACTTTAGGATTGTGGGTAGTGTAGTACTTCTCCATGACATTGCGAATAAAACATGTTTTTCTCAAAACAAGGTTGATATCATACGGACTTGTGGCTTCTACAGGAGCATACACTATCGTTTCACAACCTACTAGCTTGTGGTGAGGCTACCTTGGATGGTTACGACATTATGGATAATAATCAAAATCCCTATGCAGAATATGAATGGGATTTTCACTTCCGGAACCTCACTGTTGAGCTCTATACAGCTCCACACATTCACACTGGGAGCCGCCCAGTGCAGCCACTGCCTGGACCAGTAGAGACTAGTGCCTTGCTGAAAGGCACTTCAGAAACAGTGGATAATGGATGGAACATCGATTTCCCCAGTCAGACACAAGCAGCTCCACTTGCTCAAGGACACGGCAGCGGAGGTTGCTGAGGTATTGGAGAGCGTTCACTTTGATCCACTTTTACATTTCCCATCTGATTTAGGGATTGAAAGGTCTCAACATATAATCCACTGGATTACTCAAACTCCTAAACTAACATGATGACTCGGTTACTTGCCCAGGACAGGAGACAGCCTCAGTATCTGGTACATCTGAGACTTCACCGGCCCATCAGCCTGCCAGCCAACTAGATGTTTAAAACAGAATAAGACCCCAGATGAAGATCGACTCCCTGCCAGGCTGGCGGGACATGACGGACATGACGGACATGAAGACCCCCCACAGGCTGTTTCACCATGGCAGGGATCTTCTGAACAGTCTGACAGTCAAGCTTCACCACCTGCAGCACCAAGAAACTCTTATTCCTCTGATTCAAGTAATTCTTAAAACTTATTGATCAGAAACAAGAAGTAGGTCAGAGTCTGAGACCAAGTCACGACTTTCAAAATAAAGTCTGGAGGCCGAGACAAGTAGTAACAGTACCAGCAGTAGTAACAGCAGTAGTAGTACCAGTAGTAGTAGTAGTACCAGTAGTAGTAGTACCAACAGTAGTAGTAACAGTAGTAGTAACAGTACCAGCAGTAGTAGTAGTAGTACCAAGAGTAGTAGTAACAGTAGTAGTAACAGTACCAGCAGTAGTACTGATGCCTATTCATGTGGAATCAAATGTCTCACATCAGTTCAGGTGAATGGCTTCCTGTACACAACCGGTATGATTGATCAATTGTATCAATAACTATGTAATCAATACTATCATGGTCTGTCAGGTGGATGTCAGTGACTGGACCAGACAGACTGGAATGCAGCGAAGCAGGAAGGTGTGAAAGTGTTGGAAGTTGAGAAACAGCGAGGATACTGTCCTCCAGAAGTGAGTTAACAGAGGGAGGGGAAGGAGAAACCTCCGGAGCTACGAGTCCACACCGGAGGAGTCAGATACCGGACGGCAGCCTGGCCTCCGGACGCTCCTCCTACCTCTGGCAGGTACACAACAAGAGCAAACACACCACACGGTGACGGAAGGACTTCAGGCTTCAATGAGAGTTTTCATGTGATATTCTGACAAACCTGGTTGTAGTCGTATTCAGGATAAGCTGCTTATAACTGCTTATAACCGTCTTTCTGTCCCTCTCGGATGGAGGTAACCAGATATTGTGAATGTTAGCATGGCACAGTCCAGCAACACCAAGAGTTAACAGGATATGGGGCTCTGAATGGCATTGTATGGAGTTACTGAAAGTTTGTCTGTAGTACATTTTGTGACGATTTGTGTTTTATTGTGGTTTTCATTGTGTGCATTTATTTTAAACCCCGTCTGTAAACTGAAATGTACCTTCTGGTACAAAACAGCTGAATTGGTGTTAGTATCTAAATGTTCCAGCTATATTATATACAGTATGAGTCGTGGTGCATATGGACGCAGCTGTTTCCCCGTGAGCCGAGGAGAGGAAATCAGATGCTGATCCTGGGATGCAGACAGATTGAACCAAATGAAAAATGTTCTCTAAAATGCAAGTTGATGCAGAGATTCTCCACAGCACCAAAACACCTTGAGGGAAACCTGCAGTCTCTTGCAGTGGTCGATTGTGTAGTTTTTCATTTTATTGATTGGTTACGCAACACTAGTTTGTCATAATCAGGATAGGAGCTCATTCAGGTTCCTGTAAACTCAACATTAGGTCTGAATCCCAGATAACACATTCACTGGTGTACAAGCAGACGGATACAATGGCCAGCTGAAAGATCACATGCTGTGCATTGCTGCTTTCCATCCAGCCGTCAGTCTGTCCATCCATCCATCCCTCCCTCCCTCCATCCCAGGCTACATAACAGCAGGGTGCCCTAGTGGTTAGAGGGCCCGTCCTTCAGAGGACCAAGGTTCAAATAGTGTTGCCACGATACTTTGATACCAATACTAAGGGTAATATCTAAAAACACAATACTACAATACCACGGCAAATAAGAAAAACCATCAAGCACAACCTTCACTCAGTTTGCACATATCTCACTCACTTTGAATCCATTACTCCAATTATGTCAGTGTGAGCTTTGTCATCTGAAGCCTGATGTGACGAGGCTACAGCTTGATCACCTCCATCATGAGTCTCCTGTGTTCATTTAGCGTCTGTTTACACCTCCTCCCCATCTCTTAACGCTGCTGCCTCAGTGTGGCTCAGCTGCCTCCTGATAAGGGCAGAAATATTTGTCTATTGATAACAGAGGCTCATTGATTCAGTCAACACGTTTATCAGCTAGAACTGATTTAGAACCAAGCAGGGCTCCTGATTGCTGATTGGTCAAAACACTGGTAGATCAGCCAAACACAGCAGCCACAGTCAAAGCGTACCAGCATTTGGTCGGCGGCTAATTTGCCACCCTGTTAGTGATATGACTGAATTCCACTGTGTTTATGGACCTGGCATCTAGGGTGCACTCACACCCAGCACGTTCAGATCGGTTTATCTGAACTCCTTGACCTGGGTCATTTGGCCAGGTGGAACTCGGGTGGCACCAAATAACTGACCGAGGCGGCTGAAAATGTCTCAGTCGTCTTCCAGGAGAACTGTGGCGGTTCGTTAGGAGAGAGAGACATAATGCAACAAACTACAGGAAATGACATTAAATGCAAGGGATTATGGGTATAAGGAGACTTAGAAAGCCTAGCATAACAAAACTTGGTCTGGACTGATGCTCATATTCAGACGACAAAAGCAAAAGTGTGAGTATGGACACAATTTAGCAAGAGGCAGGTGCAACACTCCGGATCTTGGGTGTGTTTAGGAGCACCGCTGTGTTTGAACAAGCCGGTGAATTCACAGCAGTTCATGTTCCTGCTGCTGTCTGCATCAGTTCACTCACCATGGGCTCCATCCCCACGCTCACTTTACTCTTCGTTTAAGAACACGGGAGTGGGGGATGAGTGTGACTTCACCTACACACTAATGCAATCAGATTGGGCGGCGGCATGTCAGTCTGTCTCTCTGACTGACACGGGCACACTTAACACACGCACCAGCTCTCTCTCACACACTCTCACACACACACACACACGCTCACGTTAATATACATACATACACACACACACACACACACACACACACACACACGCTCACGTTAATATACATACATACACACACACACACAAACAAATACACTTCACTAACAGCAGCATCGGGTCCAGACATAGACGAACACACCTTACGTTAATGTTAGCTAAGGTTAGCTAGCTAGCAAGCCAGCCAGCCAACGAGCTTGGTGATAAACTAGGACGCCGTGGGTCAATGTAAGTTAGTTCAAGTGACAGTGACTCCACATGTGTGTTACTTATAAACGATTATTGAATCCTAGTGGACAAAACGACTTCGTCTACGACCATGTAAACAACAACGACCGACTTGCTAGCTAACGTGCCACCATGACAGCGGGCTAACGTTAGTAACGTCGGTAGCATTTCAGCCTGTTACGGTAACGTTAAACTAGCCAAACAACCCTGAAACCGCCGAGGAGGGTATTTACAGTCTGTGGGTTGATTATCCAGGTACATATATTTTTAGCAACCCATAAGGTGACTCGTAACTTGTAATTATTTGGACCGGGAACAGTCAGTAATTCGGAAACTTACCAAGAGCTCCCGTTTCTTCAGCATCTTCCGTTAAATCCCACCACTGAGCTCGTCTGTGGCGGAGTAGAGTCCAGTTCACAACGATCAACAAAAACGCAACTTCCGGTCATACTTTTCAAAATAAAACACTTATTCACAAACAAAGGGCGTGGTCTCACTATTCTGCTTTCATCAAAGTGCCACCGCCTTCTTTACTGTAAAGCGAAATAAGGAGCAGCTGCTTTGGAGAAGACACTATGCCATCTTCTTTTATGAACTTTCTAAAGTTGAGTAAAGAGGAGTCGGTGGGGTTTGGCACTACATTGGCAGCTGATTGGCTCCTTTGTCAAACCAATGGTGCTCCCGACATACATGCATATATCTGTTGTTGGTTTATATGACTAAAGAAGAATAGTGTGAATGTGCACATGCGTTGCAATGTTTTGTAAAAGTTGAGGATCAAAATTAGATCGTATTACTTCCGGTAAATTTCCGGCTAGCTTGACAGAGTTCATTGACGGATGGTCGGTCTCGCGTGCTGGAGGCGGAGTCACGTGTTATGCTTGGGTCTGTCGGTGCCAGAAAGTTCCTTTTAGCCTGACCAAAGATGGTCTATGCTTTACAAGATGAATAACCCAATAGTAAAAACTAAAAAACTAAAAACCAAAAACTGGCCCATCTTCTGGTCATGTGGCAAAAGTAGTGAGATATCGTCTTCTGTTGCACATCTCAGCAGTGAAACACATCTAAGGTGTATTTGGACCAAATTTCACCCAAACCCAAAGCATCGTTCACATCCAGAGCTAAAATGTACCATTTTGTTCCAGGTCTGTACCAGATTGGTTGCTATGGTAACACAATGTGCATGGAGAGGTAACACCCACCTTTCCAGAGCAGAACGTGGGCTTTTACTACTGAGTGATTCAACCTCTCAATAGACTATCTTTAGTTCCTCTTACCCAGACTAATGCAATAACAAGGTTTAGGAGAAGCCAGAGGAGCAGACTAGAATACTCCAGCAGCAGTATCACTCCTTGATCAAACCAGTAAAACTGAGACGAGTCAGAAGGGATTTTCTCTCCAAACTGAAATCGAGACTTTCACTCCTTCAAGTTGTCAGCCTGTGACATCTAGTGGGGAGGAGCGTGCCACGCAGCCTTCTTCTTTATTTATACATTTTGAAGGTGCTATGTGAAGTATTTGTAAGATCAATATGTCATTATCAGATTACTAGTTCTAACTGGTATGATGACTGTAAACCAGTGAGACCACGGTGGAGACGACTGGTAGCCTCTATCTCACCAGTGGTGTTGTTACTAGTGTTTCTCCACGTTAAGACTACATTTCCCATAAGCCCCGTCTGGTGGCACTGACGAGCTTTTAGAAACCTGTATAACGACCCTACATCCAGCTGACTGGAGGCCGGTACCCAGACCAGCTTGACCCTACATCCAGCTGACTGGAGGCCGGTACCCAGACCAGCTTGACCCTACATCCAGCTTGAATGGTTTTCGATCCATGACAGATGGCAGTGTAACTGACTGAGCCCTGCCTGCCATGTCTTATTGCATGACAAACACTAAAACTGAGTACTGTTTATCTGCTGACCATAGAATTTGATTAGATTTTCATAGAGTATTGGTTCTGTGTTGGACCTTTCAATAGAATATTCCATATAATAGATGCTGGTTTACTGATCTATTGAAGTTCAAAACTGACATTTTGGGATTTTGTCAGAGAGGTGGAAGAAGCAGCATTAAGCATTATCTAGTTTTCTGAAACATACATACATTTAATTAACACAATATAAGAACACTATGTACACACACGTGCTACTACACACTCCCGTACGGTAGGTGGCGATATGCACCTATTTTACGATAGTTTGGGATCGGAGAAGAAGTAGCAGCAGTTTCTGACCCGGATTCACAACAACAGCTGAACGCGCTAACCAGTCAGCTAGCTAGATTAGCCTGCTACTTTCGTTTTAACACTTTTCTACCGCAAAATGTTTCAACAACCGCAAGACAGAACGATGGATACACGGCTGTTTTAGCTACGTAAAGTTAGCCAACATCATCATCGGCTTGGACGTCGACTCGCTAGCTAGCCAGCTAAAGCTAACAACAACAACAGCGTTATCAACAGCAACCTGCCGCAGGCTCAGTCACACTTCCACAGCATCAACCGGTAACATCACATCTACGCTCACTTTATTGTTTTAACACGAGCATTGACGGTCTGAGGCTTGTTGATATGGGAGCTTGACTTAACGCGCTAACAGTTAGCTAGCAAGCTAAATTAGCGCTGTCATAGTCGGTTGGTCCACAAGTCATGTGACCCCCCCTGCATTTAACAACTGCGGTACATTTGTTCTCCTTTTATTTTATTCTAAGTAAAACTACTCATCACCTCTGAAATCCAGCTTGTACAGTACAGTACAGTACAGTACAGTACAGTACAGCCATTGCTGTTGCATCCAACTTGTCAGAAAGTGATAAATTGAACTCATGTTTACGACTTACTGAATGGATGTCTTTACTTACGGATGTAGTGGAGACTAAATAGTATGCCACCAATATGGATAGGGTCTCTTAAGGTTAAAAACAAATAAATGCTTTCCTGAAAGTATAATTCTAATATATAACAGCATCATTTCTAATTTATAACAGTAAGGGGGGGGGGGGTTGATCTCCTCTGTCACCTTTATTGGCCTTCAAGTTGAATTGGTTAAATTGAATGAATGTGTCCTCACAATACTGGATCCCGATTGGCCGACAACATCAGCTCCTCACTAAGGATTCTGATGATATATGTGTATAAATAGAGGGAAATTTGAATTTCTATAACATGGGGCCTTTAGATTATCTGCCTGTTTAATTCTAAATTGTCCACAGACTTGTTGAAGTGTCATGGGGAATCAGCTGGCAGGGATCGCCCCCTCCCAGATCCTGTCTGTGGACAGCTACTTCTCTGACATCCACGACCATGAGTACGACAAGAGCCTCGGCAGCACTCGCTTCTTCAAGGTGGCTCGTGCCAAACACAGAGAGGGCCTGGTGGTGGTCAAAGTCTTCGCCATTCAAGACCCTTCGCTGCCACTGACCAGCTACAAACAGGAGCTGGAGGAGCTGAAGATAAGGCTCCACTCCTGCCAGAACTGCCTGCCCTTCCAGAAAACCTCCCTGACAGAGAAAGCTGCCATCCTCTTCCGGCAGTATGTCCGGGACAACCTGTACGACCGCATCAGCACGCGGCCCTTCCTCAATGGCGTGGAGAAGCGCTGGCTGGCCTTCCAGATCCTTACCGCCGTCGACCAGGCTCACAAGGCCGGCGTTCGGCACGGCGACATCAAGACGGAGAACATCATGGTGACCAGCTGGAACTGGGTGCTGCTTACCGACTTCGCCAGCTTCAAGCCCACATACCTGCCTGAAGACAACCCCGCCGACTTCAACTACTTCTTCGACACGTCCAGACGGAGGACGTGCTACATCGCCCCCGAGAGGTTTGTGGATGGAAGCATGTTTGCGACAGAGAGCGACCAGAATACGCCGCTGGTGGACCTAACCAGCAACAACCAGAGGAGCAGAGGGGAGCTCAAACAGGCCATGGACATCTTCTCTGCAGGTCGGCCACATGTTTTATTAAAATCTCAGCAGCCAGAATCCCTGTAAATGCACGTCAAACTGACTGCACTGCCTTTTGTCTGTTTCAGGATGTGTGATAGCAGAACTGTTCACAGAGGGCGTCCCGCTGTTCGACCTCTCCCAGCTACTGGCTTATCGTAAAGGACACTTCCAGACAGAGCAAGTCCTCATGAAGATTGAAGACCAAAGCATTCGGGAACTGGTAAACCTTTTTTCAACATGTATGGCAGGTTGGTTAGGGAGGCTGCCTTGAAGTCAAAGGTTGCTGGTTCAGTTCCCGTTTCAAACTGTGGCCTATATTGTCAGTGTCACTGAGTAAGGGCAGTTAACCCCCATGTATAAGTGTACCATCCTGCTGCAAGGAACGGGTATTGGAGTAGCTGACTTGAGCTACAAATACTGAGATGCCTGCAGTTTTTATCTAACATTCCAGCCATCAGTCTAAATCCCAAAGTGTGTTTGCAACAGAGATTCACCCTATTGGTCCAAATTAAATCCTGGTGTCTGATTGGTCACTGGTGGGAAATCTCCTCCACAAAGCAGATCCAGATCCGATCCAGACTGAAGAGAATCCAGAAGAGTCCTAAACGGCAGCGAACGCTCCGTCCAGAGAAAGCTGCAGTGTGATGTTTGTACTGAGCCCATCCTCTCTCTGTCTGTGCGTCAGGTGGCCCAGATGGTCCAGCGAGAGCCAGAGAAGCGTCTGACAGCAGAGGAGTATCTGAAGCAGCAGAGAGGGAAAGCCTTCCCAGACATCTTCTACACCTTCCTGCAGCCGTACATGGCCCAGTTCGCCAAAGAAACCTTCCAGTCTGCTGACGAGCGTGTACTGGTCATCCGCAAAGACCTGGACAACATCCTCCATAACCTACGAGGAGGTGAGACGGGGAGGGACACAGAGCAGTTTATAATCAGGTTGTTGCTTTTTTTGTTGGTCAAGAAGTATTTTGGTATTTCATGCCAATAAAGCAGAGCGGGAGAGGGGAAGAACATTTACTATTTAAAGTCAGTTTCAGCCTCCACAAGGAAGCAGAAATAACAACAACAGAAAGTCAGTCAGCAGACGACAGCAACGTGTGCGTTGTATTAAAGAGTCTTACCATTTCCCTGCCAGGCCCCTCCTCTTCCTCCTCCTCCCAGGAGGGCGTTGGCGTGGCGGTGAGCTCCAGGGAGGAGCAGGGCCTCATCGTCCTGGTGTCGGTCATCACTTCCTGCCTGCAGACGCTGCGATCATGCGACTCCAAGCTGGCGGTGTTGGAGCTGGTCCTCCACCTGGCGCCGCGGCTCAGCGTCGACATCCTCCTGGACCGCATCACGCCCTACCTGCTTCACTTCTGCAACGACCCGGTGCCCCGCGTGCGCGCCCAGGCCGTGCGCACCCTGGCCAAGGTGCTGGCGCTGGTGAAGGAGGTGCCCAGGAACGACGTCAACATCTACCCAGAGTACATCCTGCCGGGCATCGCCCACCTCGCCCAGGACGACGCCACCATCGTCAGGCTGGCTTACGCAGGTCAGTGGCTATGTTAACAGGCAGTAACAAGTCACTTGAGGAAATCCTCTTCTCAAATATTTCTCATTTTACACACAATAACAACGTCACTGGCAGCTCGGCTGTCTGGTTTCTGAGTTGTTTATGTTCACAAATAGTGACTGAACTGTTTTAGGAGGAGTACCACCATTTATTGTTCAGTTAGTGATATTCTCCTCTATTTATGTCATAGCAATAATGGCAATCAGAGAATAGTTTCAAGCATGTACAAGTATATACATTTTAACAGCTTTTTTTCAATTCTGCTAACATTTTGTCTGTAGTGATACTAAGGTGTCTACTTGTCTTCTGCTTAGAGAACATAGCTCACCTGGCAGAAACCGCCCTGCGCTTCCTGGAGTTGGTTCAGGAAAACAACGTGAACACAGAGGACCTGAGTGGAGAAGACGCAGAGGAAACTCTCCACCCCAATGAAAACTATGACTCGGGTACACAAATACTCTTCTCATTACAACTTGACATTTCTGCTTTATTTGCTGCATTCAGATCAGAATCTCTTGATAATCGCAGAGAACAATAAATGTACAGGAACTTCTTGGTGGCATTTGAAGAGACTCAAACGTAATCTTGCAGTATGAACTGACACACATGGTACAGCTTCTCACATACAGTGAAAAAGGGATGGTCGAAGACTTACTATGGGTAATAGACTATATAGACTATGTCTGGTCCATTGCTGTTGCATCACAAATCAACCAGGTCTGATCCAGGATCAGTCTGTTATTAATAATGTGTCAGTAGAACCAGTTGACCGTCTGAACCAGGTTGTTGTGGTGTGTCTGTAGATCATCCAGTAACGTTCTCAGTAAAAGTGATCAGTGTGATCAGGTAGATTTGTCTCCAAATGTAGGTTACTGTGACTCAGTAAACTGTCTTGTCTTTAGCCCTAGTCTCTACTCCAAAACACTCTGAGTTGGAGCTGGAGAAGAGTCAGCTAGTTAACCTGAACTAACTGGTAGCTAGCTAACTAGTTACTGTTAACATGGGACTACTAGCCACTGCTAACGCTAGCTTCTACTAGATACGTTAGCTAGCGTGCTAATTCAATTCTGTTGAGACGGACAGAAAAACAATCACCTGAAAGCCCTCTGTACCCCCCCATGTACCTCACATGTAGGATAACTCATAAGTAGTTCACATATTGAATACTCTTCCTATATGTACCTCATGTAGAATACTCGTCTGTATATTCCTCTCATTGGATTATTTCTGTTTTGCAAGTATTCTTTTAAGCCAATAGGAGCTCTGTATCAGCGTGACGGACATGCTGTCTCTTGAATGTTCAGAGCTGCAGGCGCTGCATGAGATGGTTCAGCAGAAGGTGGTGACGCTGCTGAGCGACTCAGAGAACATCGTCAAACAGTCGCTGATGGAAAACGGTATTACGCGCCTCTGTGTTTTCTTCGGGCGGCAGAAGGCCAACGACGTGCTGCTGTCGCACATGATCACCTTCCTCAACGACAAGAACGACTGGCATCTACGGGGAGCTTTCTTCGACAGCATTGTGGGTAAGGAAACATTGACCTAGTTCAGTAGGCCAGGTCAGGTACGTACTGATGGTTGCACTGTCAATGTTAAGGACTCAAAGCTTCAAATTGCTGGATTCCTACATTGAGAACTTTTCTATTATGAGTAAGGATGCATGGTATGGCTTGGTGTGGGGAAATGCCACCGCCTGTCAGTTCTGTTCAATGAATTAGATCTCAGTCATTTTTGTGCAAACACAGTTTAAGTCCATACTTAGTGACGGGTCACATTGAATTTTACATTTCAACCAGAGCAAACAACGAGTGAGCAGGTCGCGGGTAGGGTGGTCTTTCTGACCACAAGGCCACCTCGTCAGCCGCCTGACAGTTAGTAGGCGTTCTCAAAATCATATGTGGCTGGTAAAATAGTGAAAGTGTCTGAATGTTCAGACATGCAGCTCAAATCTGATCTGGTCTGGTAAATGACAATGTGGACAGTCAGTCTTAAGATCAGATTTGGAAAACAAATGGTATTTGCCTGCTGTCTGTATTTCCTTTCCCTGGTGGACGAAACAGTCAAGACCAGAACAAACACGAAGCCATTAGAGTCACTTTAGGAGAATAAATGTACAAGAACATTTTCACCTTCTCACCTAAAACAGTTTGCATCAACCTCAACCTCCAACCTCGCTGCTCTTTGTTTTGTGGTGTAGGTGTGGCGGCCTACGTCGGCTGGCAGAGTTCGTCCATCCTGAAGCCTCTCCTCCAGCAGGGGCTGAGTGATGCTGAGGAGTTTGTCATCTATAAAGCCCTCAACGCCCTCACCTGTATGTGCCAGCTAGGCCTTCTGCAGAAACCCCACATCTACGAGTTTGTCAGCGACATCGGTAAGATCCGCAGATTACAACTAGTCGGATTCATAGGATTTCATTTTATTGGATTAGTTTTGTAAGAAGGCCGCAGCAGTCAGGCCAGTCAACGTGTTATCCTCTCATCAAACTATTTAATTGCACTTGACAGTTTATAAGCAGCATTTATTGCTGCTTATAAACTGTTTAATTAAATAGTTTTCAGTTCCACAGAAATGTTTGTTTAATAAAGTGAAACTGTGGTATTTCAACGGTTGAGGCAGTGAGCAGCGTGTAGTAGAAGCTGTTTTCTCTCTAAGGTTGTTAAAGTACCAAGTCAATACTTACTGAACCGGACTGCACTGTTTGTCCTTCCCTGCTGCCGTAGCTCCGTTCCTGTGCCACCCCAACCTGTGGATCCGCTACGGGGCGGTGGGCTTCATCACCGTGGTCGCCCAGCACCTCAACGTGGCCGACGTCTACTGCAAACTGATGCCTCACCTCAACCCCTTCATCACCCAGCCCATCATCCAGGTCAGTCCTCATCATCATCATCATCATCATCTCACCTCCTTCATCATTCTTTCACCTTACCTACTTCACCATCCTTAACCTCCTTCATCATTCCTCTCATCTCACCTCCATCATTTGGACATTTTTGAAATGTGTTGCTGATCTTTTCCTCCAACCAGTGAAATGTTGAATGTCTCATCTTGGCTGCTTGTTGATCCACTTCCCTTTTTGAGGAATAAAAACCCAGATCAGAAATGTTGTGATAGTCCAGGATAGTAGACCTGGACTATCACACCACATGTTGAATGGAGAACAGAGACTCTGATGTAGTGATGGCCGATTCGCGAACAAATCGTTCAAAAGAACCGAATCAGTTAAGTGAGTGAGTTAATTCGACTCGCACACGCGACTGAATCGATTCAGCAGCGGTTATAGCAGCGCCAGAAAAAAATAATTTATTAAAAAATCGATAATCTAATCAAACAACATCATAAACATTACAAAACCTGTTGTCAATGTATATAGAATGTAATAGATCGCTACATTATTACGTTGGCCTTTTTCACAATCCAGTATGGCTCCTTGATCCGGCGGGTAAGCGGAAGTAGTCTCTCTCGTTCACCGGACATGAACCGCTCGGACATCTGCTCTCTCGGTTCGCGAGTAGTCCGATAGAGACTTCGGACTACTCGCGAGCCGAGAGAGCAGATGTCCGAGATGTCCGAGCGGTTCACGTCTGATGAACGAGAGAGACTACTTCCGCGTACCTGCCGGATCAAGGAGCCATATTGGATCGTGAAAAAGGCCAATGTAATAATGTAGTGATCTATTCTGCACACATTGACAACAGTTTTTGTTGTTTAAGATGTTGTTTAATAAATTAACTGGTAAATGGGTAAACTATAAGCCATTTAACATTTAACATTGGTCAACAAAACTGTCTCTATTAGAAAAAGAAAGTCAAGAGCACACGAAATAAAATGAAATGAATAGCAATACTCTGTGTAAATACTATAAATATTATTATTGTCATTAACCTGTAGTTTAGTTGATGTTTTACAGTTGTGGTATATGTGGTTATTTGCACGTCTGGTTTGAAAGGGGTGGCACTCATGTGATTCCATTACTAGTATAGCTCAGTTAGTAGAGCATCAGACTCATGCTGAGGATTGTAGGTTCAAACCTCACATGGGGTGGTATGTTTTTGTTGGTGAATCATAATGAATCGATTTAGAATTGATTCACTTCTATCGGACGGCTCGAAAGAATCGAGTTAGTTAAAAGAGTCGGTCTTCCCATCACTACTCTGATGGATCCTGGTCCTGGAGATGCTGCTGGAGGTCTTAGACTAGTCCTGGAGTTTGATTATCAGAAAGGTATCGGTCTGTCCTCAGATTGACAAGGAGCTGGTCCTGCTGAGTGTGCTGAAGGAGCCGGTGAGTCGCTCCATCTTCGACTACGCCCTGCGGTCCAAAGACATCGGCAGCCTCTTCCGCCACCTGCTGCTCCGGCAGAAGAAGCGCGCCGGCTCCATCCCAGAATGCCCCAATCCTGAAGACCCGGCCATCGCCCAGCTCCTCAAGAAGCTGCTCTCCCAGGTCAGACTTTCAGATTGTTACCCCAGCATGTCACTGCTCAGTTACAGGGTTCCCACTGGTCATGACATTTCTGCTATATCATGAGATTTTGTCATGGAATTGCAGTTAGCTGCTCTCTCAGTACCAGTAACTCCAGTTTGATCTGAGGCAGAGTGGAAGAACATTACCTCATTCTAATTTGCTGTATTTGTCTTAGAAACATGATTTTCACTGGAGAACAGTCAAGGGAAAATAAGGGCTTCCAAGAAGGAGGGAATTTTATTTCCAAGGAAATAAAATGAAAATATTGGAAATCACTTCAATGCATGAGTGAACATTTACTGATTACAGATGGGCTTTATAAAATGAAAGTGAAGTATTGGTGTTCCCCAGCTGCTTAAAACACTGTGAGTTATTCCACCAATACATATGTTATGTCTAATAATAACTCCTCTAGCGTTTACAACATCTGGCCATGTCATCAATGGGTCACACACTCACACAGGTTTTGAGTTTAAATGGCGCCAGGGAAGCTGAGCTCATGACGGGGCCATGCAGGGCCCCCGGTCATGGGCGTCATGGGGTGGTTCACCTTTCAAGGAAAGATAACCCAGATAACACATTTCCTGATTACACATAACAGCTGTAGTTTGATAAAAGATGACCATGACCAGTCAAATCAGCTCTGAAGCAAAACAAATACAGTTTAAAAAGACAGTGATGTTCCACTTGGTCCTCCTCCAGTATCATCCCTTTCAACCAGTGTCTTTTTGATTGGTAGAAATCAGCTGTCACCACTTTGCCTTGTGAACCAATGACCACTGGCCTAGGAGTGAATCCCACCAGAGCTGATTCTCTCCTCTCCTCTGTCTAGGTGGACTGCCCACTAACACAGTTAGAGATCAAAACCAGTTGTACAGTGCCGGTGGTTTAACGGGGGGCGCCAAACTCCCTGTTCCTCTCCGTTAATGTTTTTAATGTGGCTGCCATTATCTGAACCGACCGACTCACATCTGTAGAAACATCCGGAGCCACTGCCAAAAGTCAGCCTCTGCTGTCTGAAAGACACACACACACACACACTCAAGAAAAGTGCTATATAAATCTTAAAAGGTTTACAACACACACACACACACGTTTTGAACCACACCCTCTCAGTCCTGTAGTTAGAAGGTAAGCTCCGCCCCTCCACCACCTGTTGAATGCTGTCATAGCGTTCCCTGATGTTGTTTTGGTGTTCAGAGCCACCTAAACTGGCTCCATATGGCTTGATGAAAAGCCGGGCGGCCCAGAGAAGGTGTGTGTGGGGGTGTACAGACAGCTACCATGTTGCTTTCATTAATCCTGTTTATCTCATCAGGTCATAATACTGTAACACAGTTGGACAGCACTGCAACAAACAGCCTGAAGCCACAATGGAAACTTTCCTTCTTGTTTTGATCGGCAGCTCTCAGATCAGTGAACAGAACCGACTGTACTGGGTTTTCTGTTTGTGTATAAGACTTGAAACTTCACCCATTTCTCCACAGCGATCATCGCAACTTTTATCTTATCTTAAATTCATTACTTACCGCTTAATCATCCAGATGACTCCACCCTCAGCGACGCCAGCATCTGGTCCTATAAGGTCTTAAACTAGTAACCTGGTATCTTGTGATCATCGTATCACTTCTTGAGACTCTCCAGATTTAGCAGTGTTCAGGATTACAGTAAATCACTGGATGGATCAGGTAATACGTCACCAACAGCTGACCATGAGATCCACGCCAGTCAAAAGAGACGCACTTAAACTTTTTTTCCACCAGTAAGACAAATAAAAGCAAGGAGGTTTTACCGAGGGAGTACAGCGCTGAGCAGAAGAGGGAGTTACCCCAGGTGGGAGTCGATGCTAGACCACCGGGGGGAACGAGGGATGTTCCCATAGAGACAGAAAACTCAGTGTGAAGCATCTAAACCTCAACTTTGTCTCTGTTGTAAACAAACCAGGTCAAAGAATACTCAGACACTGACTCAGGACTTGGGGTCAGACGGTACACTTCGGCAACGAGAAGGACTTTGTAGAACATTAAGGGTTCCTCAGAATTCACCCATTGGGTAATGCCAGAAGGTTCCTTGAAGAACGTCTTCAACGAGGGTTCATGAACCCTGACGGTACTTCTACTAACCTCCACCATATGGGGGGATGGGGGGCTCTCCAAGGAACCTACAGGTTTCTAGTTTTTACCGTGAGTCAAGAGCATCACTCACTAGGTCAAGAGGTTTCATATGACTAGCAGCCAGATGGTCTACAGACCTCTACAGACTAACATAGTAGTACAGTAGCTACTGACACATGGTCCAGGACTACAGACCTCTACAGACTAACATAGTAGTACAGTAGCTACTGACACACCAGGACTACAGACCTCTACAGACTAACATAGTAGTACAGTAGCTACTGACACATGGTCCAGGACTACAGACCTCTACAGACTAACATAGTAGTACAGTAGCTACTGACACACCAGGACTACAGACCTCTACAGACTAACATAGTAGTACAGTAGCTACTGACACATGGTCCAGGACAACAGACCTCTACAGACTAACATAGTAGTACAGTAGCTACTGACACATGGTCCAGGACTACAGACCTCTACAGACTAACATAGTAGTACAGTAGCTACTGACACACCAGGACTACAGACCTCTACAGACTAACATAGTAGTACAGTAGCTACTGACACATGGTCCAGGACAACAGACCTCAACAGACTAACATAGTAGTACAGTAGCTACTGACACATGGTCCAGGACAACAGACCTCTACAGACTAACATAGTAGTACAGTAGCTACTGACACACCAGGACTACAGACCTCTACAGACTAACATAGTAGTACAGTAGCTACTGACACATGGTCCAGGACAACAGACCTCTACAGACTAACATAGTAGTACAGTAGCTACTGACACACCAGGACAACAGACCTCTACCAGACTAACATAGTAGTACAGTAGCTACTGACACATGGTCCAGGACAACAGACCTCTAACAGACTAACATAGTAGTAAGGTAGCTACTGACACATGGTCCAGGACAACAGACCTCTACAGACTAACATAGTAGTACAGTAGCTACTGACACATGGTCCAGGACTACAGACCTCTACAGACTAACATAGTAGTACAGTAGCTACTGACACACCAGGACTACAGACCTCTACAGACTAACATAGTAGTACAGTAGCTACTGACACATGGTCCAGGACTACAGACCTCTACAGACTAACATAGTAGTACAGTAGCTACTGACACACCAGGACTACAGACCTCTACAGACTAACATAGTAGTACAGTAGCTACTGACACATGGTCCAGGACAACAGACCTCTACAGACTAACATAGTAGTACAGTAGCTACTGACACATGGTCCAGGACTACAGACCTCTACAGACGAACATAGTAGTACAGTAGCTACTGACACACCAGGACAACAGACCTCAACAGACTAACATAGTAGTACAGTAGCTACTGACACATGGTCCAGGACAACAGACCTCTACAGACTAACATAGTAGTACAGTAGCTACTGACACACCAGGACTACAGACCTCTACAGACTAACATAGTAGTACAGTAGCTACTGACACATGGTCCAGGACAACAGACCTCTACAGACTAACATCGTAGTACAGTAGCTACTGACACACCAGGACAACAGACCTCTACCAGACTAACATAGTAGTACAGTAGCTACTGACACATGGTCCAGGACTACAGACCTCTACAGACTAACATAGTAGTACAGTAGCTACTGACACATGGTCCAGGACTACAGACCTCTACAGACTAACATAGTAGTACAGTAGCTACTGACACACCAGGACAACAGACCTCTACAGACTAACATAGTAGTACAGTAGCTACTGACACACGGTCCAGGACTACAGACCTCTACAGACTAACATAGTAGTACAGTACCTACTGACACATGGTCCAGGACAACAGACCTCTACAGACTAACATAGTAGTACAGTAGCTACTGACACATGGTCCAGGACAACAGACCTCTACAGACTAACATAGTAGTACAGTAGCTACTGACACACCAGGACAACAGACCTCTAACAGACTAACATAGTAGTACAGTAACTACTGACACACCAGGACAACAGACCTCTACCAGACTAACATAGTAGTACAGTAGCTACTGACACACCAGGACAACAGACCTCTACCAGACCAACATAGTAGTACAGTAGCTACTGACACATGGTCCAGGACAACAGACCTCTACAGACTAACATAGTAGTACAGTAGCTACTGACACACCAGGACAACAGACCTCTACCAGACTAACATAGTAGTACAGTAGCTACTGACACACCAGGACAACAGACCTCTATCAGACTAACATAGTAGTACAGGAGCTACTGACACACCAGGACAACAGACCTCTAACAGACTAACATAGTAGTACAGTAACTACTGACACACCAGGACAACAGACCTCTACCAGACTAACATAGTAGTACAGTAGCTACTGACACACCAGGACAACAGACCTCTACCAGACTAACATAGTAGTACAGTAGCTACTGACACACCAGGACAACAGACCTCTACCAGACTGACATAGTAGTACAGTAGCTACTGACACACCAGGACAACAGACCTCTACCAGACTGACATAGTAGTACAGTAGCTACTGACACACCAGGACAACAGACCTCTACCAGACTGACATAGTAGTACAGTAGCTACTGACACACCAGGACAACAGACCTCTACAGACTAACATAGTAGTACAGTAGCTACTGACACACCAGGACAACAGACCTCTACCAGACCAACATAGTAGTACAGTAGCTACTGACACATGGTCCAGGACAACAGACCTCTACAGACTAACATAGTAGTACAGTAGCTACTGACACACCAGGACAACAGACCTCTACAGACTAACATAGTAGTACAGTAGCTACTGACACACCAGGACAACAGACCTCTACCAGACTAACATAGTAGTACAGGAGCTACTGACACACCAGGACAACAGACCTCTAACAGACTAACATAGTAGTACAGTAACTACTGACACACCAGGACAACAGACCTCTACCAGACTAACATAGTAGTACAGTAGCTACTGACACACCAGGACAACAGACCTCTACCAGACTAACATAGTAGTACAGTAGCTACTGACACACCAGGACAACAGACCTCTACCAGACTGACATAGTAGTACAGTAGCTACTGACACACCAGGACAACAGACCTCTACCAGACTGACATAGTAGTATAGTAGCTACTGACACACCAGGACAACAGACCTCTACAGACTAACATAGTAGTACAGTAGCTACTGACACACCAGGACAACAGACCTCTACCAGACTAACATAGTAGTACAGTAGCTACTGACACACCAGGACAACAGACCTCTACCAGACTGACATAGTAGTACAGTAGCTACTGACACACCAGGACAACAGACCTCTACCAGACTGACATAGTAGTATAGTAGCTACTGACACACCAGGACAACAGACCTCTACAGACTAACATAGTAGTACAGTAGCTACTGACAGGACCTCTGAGTGGGAGCTCTGCTTGTTTCTCCTCCAGCCGATCCAACCCTCTTCCTGTTTCCTCTCTTCCTGTTTCCTCTTCCTCAGGGCATGACCGAGGCAGAGGAGGACAAGCTGCTGGCGCTCAAAGACTTCATGCTGAAATCCAACAAGGCCAAGGCCAACATGGGCGAGCAGAGCCACCTGGGGGAGGCGGCCCAGACCGGCGTCATCGACCTGGCCACCCTCGGCATCACCGGCCGCCAGGTCGACCTGGTCAAACCAAAGGCCGAGGCCGAGGACAAGAGAGGTAATGTCTAACAGGACGTCCTATAAGAGTGATATGTTACACACCAGTGTTTCCTCTATATCTTTATTCCAACTGTGACCATATCAAGCAATGAATGAGTTCACCTCATGTTATTGGAAATGTGGAAATATGACTCAGAATACTTTTAAGATCACGTTGACTTTACTGCTAAAATAAACACATTTTTATCATGGTGGGTGGTGATCTTCCTGTGGGGGATCACCATGGAGAATACATAGGGTAAACACACCGTGGGATGAAACAGGACTAGGAAAAGCCACCTGATGTAGGCTTGTTGGCTATCTGTGTCAGAGGTGATCCAGTGATCCAGAGTGGTACACTTTCTCAATGCAGAGGACCACGGGATTGACTGAAACTGGCCTCTTTTTTTTGGGCTTTGGGATGTATTTGATCTGTCTCTGGTCCTTATTTTCACTTGTTTTTAACCATGTTTGTGCCTCTGTTTTCTATAAAGACAAACATGTTAAAAACTCTTCATAAATACATTTGAAAATTCTGTCTGTGTTTAGCGCAGCGCAGTTACAAAGTGCTTTACGGCCAGGCATGACTTAAAATACAGGGTCAAACTAGATCTACCAACAGATCGGAGGTTCAATGGTAGCATGGAAAGAGTTCAGAAGCATTAAATACAAGGCACATTAGAGAAGTTGTTTCAGCCACAGACCTTCCTCAGGATCTGAAAGTCTGACAGTCCCGTCACACAGAATCGGCTCATGAAGTGACTTCCAGTGTAAAGGTGACGTCAAACCTAAGTGAGTTTTCAGGAAGGCTGAAGCGTTTCAGTTGTGAATGAAACTGAGCCCAACGCCGGCGTCCATCCAGCTCTCTGTTACAGCTTCCAAACATGTTGGTTCAGTGAATACCGCTGTTCGATTACACATCTGCAAAAGGTTGTTCAGGAATGAAGAGTGCTTCTGGCCTGGACAGCTCAGTCTCAGGGTCGTGGGTTCAATCCCCACATAGTGTCAAGTACCTAAATGACTGTAATGTAATGTAATGTATTTTTTCAGCTTACACCCATGTCATTTTAAAAATCTACAAAGAGGATCATGAAACACATGAAGACACATGGAAACTTGAAACTTCAGTCTGGATTCTATCACTCAGTATCTCCTTAAATATAGAAAATCCAGTTGGTGGTCAACTAGCAACACATCACCAATATTCCTTCAACGTACTTTGTTTTGTTTTTGTGCTTTGTGTACTTTTCTGAGAGTATGTCACCTTTTCCAAACGGTGGGTATCTCTTTTTGGAACTCAATTCTTAGGAAATGAGCAAAATGAGAAGTTGCGTCTGCGTGGTTTTTCCACCAGAGAGCCGCTGTGTTCGCCCACGCCACGTCATCAGAAATAGAAGCTGAACACAGATCAGTTTCATCTGTGTCTGTTCCATGTTCTGATTTTCTTTGTATTTACTTCACAGAGTCCATGGCCACAACATCTGGTATTGTTTCATGTGATCTAGCATGTTTGCTGTGAGAATAACAAAGTGCTAATGGCTAACGTGACCCACATCTAATGTCTCTGACAGGCCAACCCAGTTGTCCTCTCATATTACCACTAACACCTGCACTCAGAGTTAAAACCTTTCATCATCTTTGTATAAATGTTTTTCTGAATTGTGTTTTTGGTTTGATGAACTGGGATCTGACGTTAGATTTGCCCCCCAACTAGCGCTGGGCGATAAACCAACAGACAGGATCATGTCGGTCAATATCCTCGTTTATGGAGGCACGTTATGAGCTCTTATCCAGATCGGGTTGCCAGTTCGGGTTGAATTCATCCCCCAATAATAAACTCTTACCTTTTGTTCTCGTCCTGAACAACAACATTGGAACATCAACCTGATTCCTGTTCTGTTTTTATTGAAACTGGCAAAACTGACCACTATCATCACTATCATATCATCAGGGTCAATGGCAACCCTTCCATTTGATTATTGTTGTTTTATCGTTATCGTGACAAATTGGTCAAATTATTGATAAACCATATCGCCCAGCCCTACCCCGACTAACAGAGTTAAAATAAGATAATATGCTTTCTCTCTCTCCTCTCTCTCTCTCTCTCCTCTCTCTCATTTCCTAATACCATTATAATGGATAGCTCGGTCTGCAGCTCTATCCCCTTGAGCAACCACATGTCCTTTTTATCCAAGATAAGTTATTAGAACAAACACACCCATTAGCTGCTAGCACCGGTGGGGTTTGTGTCAAACTCAGATAAAGCCTTTGAATTCCAGTGGGTGCACCTCTGTCATCACATAACAGTTTCCAAATGTTTTTTGTAAGTTGAGGTAATTACTGCCGTCTGCAGCCAAACCATCTGAAAGAAAACGCCTCCAGGAAACGAAACTCCTCCAATCTCCCACATGAATCATGTTCCCTCTGTCTTCTCTACCAATTCACAGATTTGGTTGCACTGCAAAAAATGTTCATCTCAACAAGTCAGTGAATAGTCGGTTGAGGCTTAAAATCTTTTTGTTAAAACAAGTGTAAAAATCTGACACTGTGGGAAGATAACATCACTTGATTCAATAAATTGGAAATAAGTGAAATAATCTCAAACAGTTGGCAGATGTTTTTCACTTGAATAGTATGAAAAACACGTTTTGAGGTCTGATTTCCACGAAACATTTTTTGTAGCATAATTCTAAACAGTCGTGGAAGTCGCGGCATCTGGTCGGCATCTTGTGGTAACATATTGCTTAGTGGTGCTTTTCCTCGGAAAGGTCCTGGTTTATTGTGTAAGTGAGTTAATGGAGGCCTGGGAACATCCTGTCCTCATGTACCTGTTGTGTTCTCTCTCCCCAGCGAGGAAGCACACCAAGCAGGACTCCACCATGAACGAGGAGTGGAAGAGCATGTTTGGATCACAAGAGCCGGCCTTGGCACAACCCGCCACGGTAACCAACCGCTGTACCGTAGCCACAACTAGCCCAGTATGGGTACTGTACTGGTGCTGTACTGTAGCCATAACTAGCACTAGCCCAGTATGGGTACTGTACTGGTGCTGTACCGTAGCCATAACTAGCACTAGCCCAGTATGGGTACTGTACTGGTGCTGTACCGTAGCCATAACTAGCACTAGCCCAGTATGGGTACTGTACTGGTGCTGTACTGTAGCCACAACTAGCCCAGTATGGGTACTGTACTGGTGCTGTACCGTAGCCACAACTAGCCCAGTATGGGTACTGTACTGGTGCTGTACCGTAGCCATAACTAGCACTAGCCCAGTATGGGTACTGTACTGGTGCTGTACCGTAGCCATAACTAGCCCAGTATGGGTACTGTACTGGTGCTGTACTGTAGCCATAACTAGCCCAGTATGGGTACTGTACTGGTGCTGTACCGTAGCCACAACTAGCCCAGTATGGGTACTGTACTGGTGCTGACTTGATTTGCTCAGGTCCCGGGGCTTTAGAAACCCCTAACCCTGGCAGGGTTCAATTCCCTGACAGGGTTAGTGCCTTGCTCTCGTCATTGACTACCCAGGATGAAGCTGTGCAGTCTGAGGTGCTGTAGCGTTGGTCCAGGTCTGAGCAGAGCATCACTACAGCGTGGCTCTGATCCAGTCACACCACCTCATCTCCCTATAAAACAAACACTAATTGAATTATTGACTTGGCTTGGCTTACAGCGGGCCTGGTTACCAGGGCACAGGGTCCATATGGTCCATATGGTCCTCATTCACTACATGTGCTGATCTCACCTTCATTTAATAATGTTGAGATTGTAGTTCTGGAGAAGCTGGAGGTGTTGAAATGCAAAAAGCAATCAAGGATAAAGTCCAAACGGACATTTTTTTATTTTTATTTTTTTAAACTTTGTTTATTGGATTTTCAGCATAGTCAACATTTACAAAGGAATTGTGCTTGAAAATTATCCGATAAGAACATCTAACAACATACCAAAAATAACATGCAACAAAACAGACGAAAAGCAAACGCAAAATAAAAAAGAAATGAATACAATGGTTTATAGGTCAACCAGCTCTGATATCAATCCTACAGGTCATACTCAAAAACAATAAAAATAAAAAAGATAATGTACAATACACATATGTAAGATAAATATACATACATACATCACTCTGGTACTGCAGGGAAATGAAGCCTCTTGACGTAAGAGAAGAAAGGAGCCCACATTGTATAGAATTTGTTTAAAGATCCTCTGAGTGTATGTCTAATTTTTTCCAGCTTTATACAATTTAGGATAGATTTAATCCAAAGAGCATGGGAAGGGGGTACAGAGGATTTCCATCTCAGCAAGATTAGCCGTCTTGCTAACAAAGTAACAAAAGCAATAACACCTTTATTCATATTTGTCAGTTGTAATGTGGACGAGGAAACCCCAAATAAAGCAGTCAAAGGGTCTGGTTCCACCTGTGTGCCACATATTTCAGAGAGTGTGTCAAAGATGTCCTTCCAAAAACCAATGAGAGATGGGCAACTCCAAAACATGTGCACATGATTTGCAGGAGATTGGTTAAATCTTATACAATTAGGATTCACATCCTTGTAAATTCTGGATAATCTCATTGGGGTCCAGTGAGCCCGATGAATGACTTTACATTGAATGAGAGCGTGCCTAGCGCAAATAGAAGATGTGTGAACCTTTTTGAGCGCGTTCTCCCACATGTCATCAGATATCTCCTCTCCCAGTTCCTCTTCCCATGAGGACTTAATATTGTTTAAGGAGATGGACTGTAAAGAGCATAATTGACTATAGATTGTTGACAAGGAACCCTTTAAAGTGGGAAGAGGGGTGAGAAAAATATCCAATTGTGTTTCCAAGTGGACATTTTTGAACGAGGCCCCAAGTGGGCTGGGCTTTGCTTTCATTACGAAGGGCTGCACGTTATCATGCATTCACACTATGTAATGGTGGATTCGTGTAATGGTCGCCAAGTTCTGTTGGCCAAGAGAACTAAACTATGTATTTAGACAAATCATGTATTTTTCACTGCTTTGGTATTGCTGTTCATAATGTTCAATTGTTTTGATGGTATAAATAAATGTCTTCCCATCGACCATCAATGGATCAACGTTCTCCAACAAGTCGGTTATTCCTGAAGTCTTTTAAATAAAAGGTGTAGAGAACTAGGAAGCTTTGAATAGATGGAATCAACTTCTGGTCCATTTTGAGGTTACCAGACTATTAACTATCGTTAAATCACATCAGAGGGAGATGAGGGAGGGTGTTAACAGGATGTTTAGTTTTCTGTCAGTCAACTAACCAGTGAATTTGTTCCCAGGTGGCTGACGGGCCGGTGAGCCAGAACAGGAAGAGTACCGTGGCCCCGGCGGTCCCGGTGGTGCAGTCCATTACTGGTGGCCCTGCCTACCAACGCCGCATCAACACCTGCAAAGCAGAGCTGCAGCAGCTGGTGCAGCAGAAGAGGGAGCAGTGCAGCGCCGAGCGCATGGCCAAGCAGATGATGGAGAGCGCTGAGTGGGAGAGCCGGCCGCCGCCACCCGGTAACACACTAACCTCTGATCTCAGGCCTGTGTTAGCGCGCTGTGGGTGGGAGGCTGGGAGGTTTTCACAATGTGCTCATGAAACATTTTCCCTGGTTCACTAGATGCAATTAATAATGCTGGATAGAATACAATAGCATGCATGTAACATGATGTATGTGTGCAGGAACATGAAATAATGACCAAACCTTCACATATTACACAAAGAGATTGGAAGAGGTGGCTGGTGAAATGTGCGCTAGGCCTTACAGAGCTGTTTGTGTTGGGTCCTGCAGGGTGGCACCCTAAGGGGCTCCTGGTCGCCCACCTGCATGAGCACAAGGCTGCCGTCAACCGCATCCGAGTCTCCGACGAACACTCCATCTTCGCCACGGCCTCCAACGACGGCACCGTCAAGGTGTGGGACAGCCAGAAGATGGAGGGCAAGACCACAACCACCAGGTTGGTTGACACAACTACCAAAACCACCACGGCCAGGACGTTTACCACAACCACTAATAAAACCAACGATAACTACCACAAGGACCAGGTAGTTTATAACTAGAACTACCAAACCATCAGGTCCAGATAGTTGATCGTTAGAATAGCAGCAGGATTCTGGGATCCGTTTGTCTTTACCTGGCTGTGGCTGATGTTTGATTTGAACTGCAGACTCTGTGAGCATTTGGAAGAACCAGATCGGACCAGATCGGTCTTCTGCTATCAGTTTTCTCCTCCGTATGGATCCCAGCTTGAAACTGAGAACCGGGAACAACATCTGAATAGTAACTGTGTAGAACAGAGTGTTTTCTGAGAACAGGGGCCGATGGATGGTGTTGATTTGAAAGCTGAAAGTGTTTTGTTCTTTAACTCCTCTACTCCATGCCTCCAGGTCAGTGCTGACATATTCTCGTATCGGCGGCCACGTGAAGACGCTGACCTTCTGTCAGGGGTCGCACTACCTGGCCGTGGCCTCAGACAACGGATCCGTCCAGCTGCTAGCCGTCGAAGCTAACAAGCCGCCCAAATCTCCCAAGGTCCAGCCCTTCCAGACCAGGTACTGACAACATCATCATGTGGGAGGTCCAGCGGCATCAAACTGTTGGTGTTCTAATTTACTGTGAAGTGGTTCAGATAAAAGCATCATCATGTGTCTCCTGCCAGGTCTCTGGACCTTCAGGAGGACGGCTGTGTGGTGGACGTCCACCATTTTAACTCGGGAGCTCAGTCGGTGTTGGCGTACGCTACGGTCAACGGCTGCCTGGTCGGCTGGGACCTTCGCTCCAACTCCAACGCCTGGACGCTTCGCCACGACCTCCGCCACGGACTCATCACCTCCTTCACCGTAGACATGCACCAGTGCTGGCTCTGTCTAGGTGTGTGTGTGTGTGTGTGTTGATTAGATCACGTTACATGGTCCTGTGAGGAAATTGTTTCATTGCAGCAGAAACAGGATACAGCAAAGTAAAGACATATACAGGGTTCCTACTGGTCATGGAACTTCTCGAATATCATGGAATTTTGAGAGCTTTGTTCCACATGGAGAAAGTCAGGGAATTTGATAAATTCTCTGGGGAAGTCAGGAAATATCAGGAAATATCAGGAAATATCAGGAAATATCAGGGAATTTTAGGAATTTTCCAAATGGTTCCCTTTGCAGGAACATAGCAGCAAGTATTTGTTGCATTAGCTGGTGTACAGTCTTGTCCAGATCAGCTGCTGTACTTCCTGACCTTCTGCATCCTCATCAGGTACGAGCAACGGCACCATGGCCTGCTGGGATATGCGGTTCCAGCTTCCTATCTCGAACCACTCCCATCCTGCCAGAGCACGAGTCAGACGGCTGCTCATGCATCCACTCTACCAATCATCTGTCATCGCTGGTGAGAGGACGACGTCTGAACTGAATGAGATGAATTATCATTGAACTGACCTCGACCATTTAAACCGGTTTAAACTACTTTAAACCGGTTTACAGTGATAATCCACAACATACAAGTAAATGATCATTTCACTGTTGTGATCTCTTTAACTCAGCAGTGATCAACCAGCCAGGTCAGGTGGAAGATGGAAACAAAACAAGAAAATCTCAGATTACCACTTATAAGAGTTTATTGGCGTTATGGTCTCATTTTTTAACATATTTCAATTTCACATTTTATTTCAACATATTTTCCTACATTTGCCTGCTTGCAATGAATTTGTACCATTTACCATTTGGATCCACTTTCAAATCAGTAGCACACACACACACACACACACACACACACACACACACACACACACACACACACACACACACACACAAATACAAATACAATACAAAACAACAATACAACATCATTTATTTGACAAATATATTTCCACTGCTTTTTATCAGAACCCGTTTTGCTGTATTGAGGAAATCTTATCAAAGTATTCAGCTTCTCTAAGTCGATACAGTTTGAGGATTTCGTACCAGACTGCCAGTAACATCCTGTCTGTCTGTCTGTCTGTCTGTCTGTCTGTCTGTCTGTCTGTCTGTCTGTCTGTCTGTAGCGGTCCAGGGTAATAATGAAGTGTCGATGTGGGACATGGAGACTGGAGACCGCAAGTTCACCCTGTGGGCCAGCTCTGCACCCCCGCTCTCTGAGATGCAGGTGTGTGTGTGTGTGTGTGTGTGTGTGTGTGTGTGTGTGTGTGTGTGTGTGTGTGTGTGTGTGTGTGTATCTAAAACATGTCAGACATCTGGCTGATAGACTGATGAATGTTTCTCTGTAACTTCAAAGCATTCTCCATGAAGCCTGAGAACAGGAGTCTCTGCTGCAGGGCCAATAACCAATAACACTGATTATCTGGCTTCAGTTTAACTTGTGTAAGTCCACATGTGAGGAAGCCCTCCTTCTGAACATGATGACCGATGTGTGTTTAAGCCAGCAGGGTCAGCCTCCCTTTAGCCCGTTGTGGAGATTAGTGGTGACGTTGAAATGACCAGATGAGACGCTGTGTAAAGCCTAAGGCTGCGTTCACAGCCAGCATGTTCTGGTGGGTTTACTAACCTCTGCAGCGATTCGGTGTCATGCTCAAGGACACTTCAGTAGGTTGGGGGTTTGAACCCTAGTTGTCTGGTTGAAGGACTAGGAATGTAGCACTGAGGCCTACGGTGAGGGATGGACGGTCCTCTATTATTGTGTGTGTGTGTGTGTGTGTGTGTGTGTGTGTAGCCTTCTCCCCACAGTGTTCATGGGATCTACTGTAGTCCTGCTGATGGGAACCCGCTGCTCCTGACCGCCGGCTCCGACATGAGGATCAGGTCCTGAACACGATCCACATCCACACACTGTAACCAGCAAACCAACCAGTGTCCTGCAGGATTAAAAAGTACTCTGCTATTTGGAAGGACTTGAAGATAATCTGCACATCTACCGTCATGGTGTAAAGCATAGACACATACTGTCCACATCAGCTAACAGGAGTGATGCTCCGTGGTTCACCGTCACCATGCTATGCTAGTATTGTCTCATATCTGATTGACAGCACCAAACTGAGAGAAATGATGGTACATTTGAGGGTTGTCTGATATTTCCCTTTTATTAACAGTCAGGTGTGGTCCAGTCTGATGTGATGCAGTTTGATTGATTACATATTTACTGTAGAATTGATCAATATTTGCGCTAGTTACCTATGGAGAGACCTTAAGGATGCATGAATCAGTTTTTATCGTTTAGCTTCAGTGGAGAGTTTTAGTGTCTCATGATGTCTGAAGTCTGGGGAAACACTAAATATGTATAATTGGAAGTTTTGGGCATGAAAATGTTCAAATGAATATATTGAATATTGGCCCAAAATGACGATCATCAGTTTAATCCAACAGAAATGTTCCTATTGGCCTTCAAAAGATGGTAGATAACTACAGTTGTTGGTTGAGAAAACAGACCGGGTCCTCTAGAGTCCAGAGGTCTTGAACGATGAAGCGCCAGGTAACGGTTGTCATGTTTTGCCGTGCTGGTTTCAGGTTCTGGGACTTGGCGTACCCCGACCGGTCGTACATCGTAGCCGGAGGAGCCAACGACTCGCTGCACTGCCCCTCAGTCCTCTACAGCCGCAAGATCATCGAAGGCACCGAAGTAGTCCAGGTAGGCAGACTGTAGTACTGGTACTGCTCATGTAAGAACTAGGGCGATGTTGAAAGGGTGAGTACAAAGGGTGAGTGTGGGAGAGAAAGTGGCACTCTTAGTCTTTCTTCGACTCATGAGACTTTATTGAGCGTGCTATTCTTGGTGCTCCAAGATGACCAAATCAGAAAGCCACTGCCAAACAACAATGATCAAAAAATGACAATAAAAAATCAACCTTTATGGTGACGTCTGTCGCTGCAGGAGATCCACAGTAAGCAGAAGAGCGGAGTGGTGGAGGATTCGCCTCGCCGCGGCCCAGAATCCCTCCCTGTCGGACACCACGACATCATCACCGACATCGCCACCTTCCAGACCACCCAGGGCTTCATCGTCACCTCGTCCAGAGACGGCATCGTCAAGGTCTGGAAGTAAACTGGAGCTCCAGCAGTATACAGGGAATACAACCCTGACACTCACATGTATAGAAGACTCTCTCTCTCTCTCCACACAACACACAGTCGGGTACACTTCATTCTTTATTTCATATGATGAGGAGATGACTTGAGACAGGAGGCTTCACCTTCTCCTCTTTTTGGGGAATTGTTGCCTTTTTCTTGGATAGTTGATAGTGGGGAGAGACAGGAGGATGACAGGTGACCAACGTGCCTGGCCGGACTCGAACCCAGGACGTTGCGGTCACATGGCGCGCACCGTAGCCAGCCGAGCCACCAGGATGCCACAGTGTTGCCCATTTTTAGGAAATCCGCCCATTCTTATCTTCTTGGGAACAATTTACTGTTACGACGACAAAACCGTCCTGTGGCGCCGTCGGGCTTCAGAGGCTGAAGGTTGAAGCCCGACGCTACTACTACTAGCTACTTCAGAATAAGGAGAACTGAGCTGAGAAGAAGACTGGAAACGGATTAGAACTCAGATTGGTTGTGAACTGCTGCTGGTCTGCTGACGAGCTGAGGTCGGAGGAGGAAGGACCGCTAGTTACCCTTAGATCTAGTCTTCTTGGACACAGTCACCTGACCTTCTCTTTCCCCCAAAACAAAGCCACCTGAACCCCCTCCTACATGTCCTCCCCGCACAGTGATGGCCTCCTCTAGGTCCTCATATTCTCCTACCACAAAGCCTCCTCCCCCGTACCTCCTCCTCAGTACCACCATGTTACCGTACGGCCCTCTCCATACCCTTCCTCATCTCCACCGCTCTTCCTGAAGCAGCAGGGTCGAGGCCAACAGCGGCTTGCCGGGCGGCTCAGACCCCAGCCAATCGGGAACGGGCTTTCTGTGACGGACTTAGGTTCCTTCCTCGTTGACCTCTAGATTGGTCAAGCTTTGTGCTGCCACGGTCCTCCTCCAATCACCAGCCAGCTCTCTGGTCTTCAGTTTGAGGCTGAGCGACGCTGCAGGCAGCCATAACTCCACTTCTGCTCGGTGTCGCCGTCCTGTCTGCCGTCGTCTCCTCCCGGTCTTCGGTGTCGGGACTCTGCTGGATCTTCTGCCCATGTAGCCACGGCGACCACGAGATGTTGTTGTGGTTCAGGGAGGCGGTGTGTCGGGCTTCCTCCTCCTCCTCCTCCTCCTCCTCCTCCTCCTATTTTCAGTCCAAATTGCTGCAATTTTTTCAAGCCTGATTTATGTTTGTCACGATTAGCTGCTCATAAACACTTTCAGACACACACACACACACACACACACACACATTCTCTCTCTCTTTCTCAACCAAACTTCCCCCCTTCCGACATTTTTGTACATAAGATATTTTAAATCTGTTAGTAATATAAATTGTTTGTTTTTTGACCACATTTGCTGCAAAAATACTAATTCTGAACAATGTGACCCGCATCATTTGTCCAACTTCAAAGTGTCAATAAAATTTGGTATTTGGCCAATGGCAAAAAATGGAATACATGTTTTTATAATACTTACTTTATTTTTTTTTACATGAACTTGTTTTGAGGAAATGATTTGAAGATTTGATGGTTAAAACAGGCGTAGTGAATGGGTTCCTTCAGACAGGTTTAGGATGTTAGTACTACAATCTTACTTCAAACATTTAGTTTCTCCCAAAGACAGAAACCAGAATCCAAGACTCTCATCTAGACTGTAATCCACCGAGACAAAAACCAGGATCTCCTCCACTGGCAGTGAATGGGAGACGGACTCTAGATTCATATGTTAGTCTGAGTTTTTACATCCAGATAAACTCAATTCCACATCAGCAGTAACAGGTGGAAACCACAAAATATCCCCTTATCCTTGACTGAGTTCACAAACTCCGTCTCCCATTCAGTGTCAGTGGAGCAGCAGGATTTATTTCTTGATTCCATCGTCTTTGTCAGGCCGGACCGGTCCACGCTGCCTTCGGCTTTAGAAAGGATCTTTTAAATGGACTCAACGGGGTTTAGAGCAGCTCTGCCTCTGCTCTTTCACATCACATCATATGGAAAAACTTCCTACTAGAAAATACTGTTCACCTCAACGTTCAGCTGGTGAACCTGACCTGGGGTTTGGTGATGGACATCCTTTATTCAAGTCATTTTGTGATCATAACTCGTAAATTGCCATGGCAGGACACAAGTACTTTTTCATTTGTGACTGATATCACAGAGTTTGCTTTGCTGTAAAACAAAACAAAAAAAAAAGGCAAATGTATCATCGCCAAATTGTGTAAATGTTAAAAAGCTGATCAGGAACAACAAAAGTCGACAGAAGACTTTAATCATCTTGGCGGCTACAAGTTTGAACACTTAAAAGTTGTTGCTTTTTAGTCTTACCGGGTCTGACTGTTAACCGCCCTTGAATGCAACGTTTGGTCCAGGACTCCTGCAGGTCTGCTTTTACTGTTCAGACATTTAGACCTACCATGAGCTAGCGGGTTGGGCTCAGTGCCTCAAGGACAAAGTGTTGATCAGACCTGGAACCTTATGGGACGCCCCGTTGGACCAGATGAGGCTTCTGGTTCATTTAAAGAAAACACTTTTCACCCAAAGTCGTTCAATGAAGCGATCTGATGTCACGTTTAGTTCTTTTTCAACTAAAATCCCTCTTTAAATAACGCTGATCTAGAAGCAGTTTGTTCAACATGTCTGTTCTGTGCTTCTTACCGGTCACCCCTGGTTCACTTCACTAACCTGCCAAGACATTTTCTCCCAGTAAACTGTGATTCTTCTGTGATGCAACAAGATAAGTTATTAATTGGCTAAACATCAGTGTAGCCAGAGTCGAACCTCAGGAATCTCTTATCATGAGTTGGACTGGAAAGAAACTAAACATGAATGCTTCACCGTCAAACCAAATGCTACGTTCTGCCTGGCTCTCGTCTTTCCTCAGCTCTTCTGTCATCTTTACTTTGTGAGGTCCAGAGGGAAACATCTATCGTCTTACTCTTGGTTCCTTGTAATGTTAGCGATGTTTATTCTACTGTTGACCTCTGAATTAGACGGTCTGGGGCCAAGTGTGTCCAAACTCAGTCAGTAATTAGATCAATCTGGATCAAAACCTTAAGCTTGTGTGAACTGACTTTCACATCTCCCTCTAATTCCCCCATAAATAAGAGAAATCTCTGCGACCAGCTGCTCGCTATTTTTTGCAGCTTTGTATCCTAAACATGTCAACCCCCCCTCCCCGAACAAACAAGCATACCACCACAAAGGAATTCCAAGTTTTGTTTTATTTTTTTACCAAGAAGCACCATTGGTCGGTTCGATAAACCACAGACACTGAAGTGATCTTCCATTTCCAAACAGTGGGAGAGGATGACATATAGACTGACCCGCCGCTCCCTTCCCTTCGCTATCCTGTGCAGAGTTCCAGGCCTTTTAAGGCTCAAACTCCGATCTGATCTGGGCTGCAGCAGCTTCAGTCATGTGTTTATCTTTGTGGAGTAAATTTGAGTCTGCACAGACAGGAGGACCTACACATTCACCCCCCCCCCACCCCGATGATCTGTCCCATCTCCATAAACCATTTACAGCATCGTTGTGAAACCTAAAACCGTTTCCTCTTTCATACGATTATTTGAAACGGAATATCTGGAACCTACGTCATCTAAGGAATACTGGAGATACAAGTGCTGCTCTGTGGTGATGTATGGTCAGTACTGGAGCTGATAAACACAGCGGTGTGACTGGCCTACATCTCCACCTGGGGCCAGATGTAGAAAGGGAGTGTTCAGTCATTAAAGTGATGGATGAACCGCTCTGCAGTTTGGGATGCTTAGAAAACACAAAGCTCACAACAACGACACACCGTACACATACAAACAAAGGGTTGCAACGATATGGGAGTGACAATAAGGAGTTGAATTACACAGCATTGAACAGTGATTACAATCTGTCATGAAGCAGCAGAACAAAAAAGAAACAACCATTTATGGTAATTTATGGAGTTAACAATGCGGACATCGAGCTGATTTACACAATTTAACAATGTTTGCGATTCCTGGCAGGATTTCTTCATAGGCCCGTTTCCAGCGTATGGAGCTTTTACTAGTGTTGATTCTCAAAGTTTCATACATCTGGCCCTGCTTCACTACGTAGCACCGCATGCTTTTGTCTTACTAAAGCAAACCTGAAATCAGGGGCTTGGTGTCTAGCAGGGGTAGAGTCTTCGGTGAGCATGGTCGTACAGGTGGAATGAATGTTCAACAGTCATTGTTTTCCTGATACATATTCTATAGAGGGCGGTGGGTTTCAACCGTGTGCCATTGAGGCCCAACAGTCTGCAGGTTTTCATTGCTACCAAACACTATAGCAGCTGAGGAACTGATCAAGATGAGCTGCTGTAGTGATTGGCTGCAATAAAACCTGCCTACCTTTGGCCCTCCATGGCACGTGGTTGAAAACCACCGATCTAGAGGCCTATGGATACTTCTGACGTGCCTCTGATGAAGACAGAGGCTTTGGATGGCGAAGAATCTGGCAGGCCGGATGTGAGGCCTTTCAGACGCCCTTCCTCCTCATCGCCTCTCCATCATACAGAGGCTCTGGCACTCCTCCGCCGTGTCGAAGCGGTTGCCGTTGCCGCCGCAGCCGCCGTACCAGAAGCGAGAACATTCACTCTCTTCGGTGTCGAAGAACCACTTGGTGGTGTAGTTCTGGCAGCCGCCGGCGTCCAGGCTGAGGAAACAGGCGTCTGGATGGACGAGGGAGAGATTATTATAGGCATCGGTGATGATGTGCTAGTGTACTGTACATGTTAACCCAAACCAAGCTGCAGCGTCACACATTGGCAGCAAGAGGTAGCTGGTTGAATTTTGAGGACTACCCAGAAACCCTGTGCGGTGACATCAAACAAAATGTGTTGTACTTAGTGTGTGGTGGGTTTAGATGGTGAGGAGGTTCAACAGCTTTCTCTGGACTTCCCACTAACCCGTAGATTCACCCTATTGGTCCAAATTAAATCCTTGGTCACTGGTGGGAAATCTCCACACAGTGACCGATCCAGCAGAGAAACCTCTCGCATCATTTGGAGCCGCCAACGTGCGATTCTGGTTTTATTATCCACATACTGAATAATGCTCTGGTTCTGCATCACAGCCCTTCACCTTACGTGTTCCTCAGTTTGTTTGTGTAAAGAAATCTCTTCTGGAGATGATCAATACAGTGGAATGTGATTTAGTGCTGTAGAGGAGAAGCGAGTGCCAGACAGCGATGCAGTGCCAGATGTGGTCCTTACCTTTGGTGAGAACGTTGGTCTGCTCTGTTCTCAGTAGGGATGTAGGCTCTGTCAAACACAACACAGTTAGCAGTAGCATGACGATCTCACAAACAACACATCATCACACTGTGGCGTCATGTGAGCTTATCTTGGCAAATAGTGTGATATGCTGTTTCCTGAGGTGTAGTGAAGCATACAGACATCTTCACAACGTTGCTTACTGAGTTCACCCAGTAAGTAACTGAACTAACACCGATAACCCATCAGAGTTTAATCGGTCAAGTCCCCATAATCCAAACGTTGGCAAAAGCCTCATCATGAAAATACAAAAGGGTAAACAATAAACCACAAAACCAGAGCAGCATGACACTCCCTATCCCAACTAATCCAAACCAGCCCTGCAGCCTCCAGTGCCTCACAAAGTGTTTGTTAATGTTCAAGCCTGAAGCAGACCTACAGTTTATAACAAGTTGTACAGGCGGCATGCATCACATCAGATTTGACCGGTAACACTTCATCTGAGTTTATATTGTGTAACATAGCCGTTGACTGATCCTGGCAAAAGCATTAGGGAGGTGAAAGCATACGCCTCTAGGAGCGGATTGGACAGGGCTGGACATCGCTGTGCACGGTTCCATACCAGAACTGGTGGAAACACATTGAAATAGTTGATAGAGGGTATCACTTCTGTTGTGATCGAATCAATCAAATCATACCCTGCAAAATATTGCAGGCTTGTAGAAAACCTGGCGTCCCTTTCTTAAGAATGTCTTTAGTATTGAGACCGATAGTTGGTGCTTCTCAATGCCCAGCCCTGGGTTGGTTTCTGTCTCGGGTCTGCTGTGCAGGAAGGACTTACTATGGGTGCCACAAGTCTGGAAACATTCATTTTCCGTGTTAAAGCGGTTGGGGTTACCGCCGCAACCGCCATACCAGAAGGGTGAGCATGCACCGATGGCTTTGTCAAAGAACCATTGTTGGACATAGTCTGCACACTGGGTACCAGTATCGGCATCCAACTGACACTGGGCTGAAACCAGAACACATACATTTACAAGAGGACACACTAATAATCCTCTAGGGCAGGGGTTCTCAAAATGGGGACCTTGAGGAGGGGGTCCTCGAGGGGGTCCAGGGTCCCCAGCGAAATGAGGGATAGTTTAACTCACTATTATGTAGTTGACTAAAATCATTCCCATTAGAATGTACAACCGTGCGTTCACACTGTGAGCAACTTGATTGATGGGTCACTTTATTCTGACCGATTGTGGGCGGGGCCAGAGGCTCAGATTGCATCTATGTATTTTTCATTGCTTTGGTTTTGCATTTCATAACGTTGACATTGTTTTGATGAGTTAGCATAGCTAGCTAGCAAGTCTAATTAGCTAGTGTTAATAAAAATAAATATGAAAACCTCAATTCTCGTTCTCCAAGCATCGTTTGAGACGTTTATTCCTCCAGTCCTTCAATAACAGTTGTACAGAAACTGGGAAGCTTTGAATATCTGGAATCAACTTCTGATCCATTTTAATTAGCACTAGGGTTAGGGTTAGGGTTCATGAAACTAAATCACATAGATAGGGACACAAGGAAGTGCAGAAATCTGATTGGCTGTTGATGGCCGATGGCCGCTAAAGGTTCAGCTGTGCTCAACTTTTCTTGGCCAACAAGCTTGTTGAGCGTCCACATTGGCCGGTTTTCCCTGGTCGCTCAGCTCTTTAGGAAACACTTGTTGCCGTGTTACTAACAGTGTGAATGCAGCGGTAGAAGGACTAACCAGAGGTTTCACTCTCTCTAGACAGCTCTACTAGTCAATACTAGTACAATAATAAGACCTTCCCCTTTGGTCCCTGGGGCTAAATCTGGGGTCTAATGTGGGTCTATTTGAGAACCTCTGCTCTAGGAGAACACATGCAGGTTGGTATGCCTAACTGGAACTACTGTACTACTCATGCCTTGGCTACAAGCTACACAACAGTTAAAGACGTGTTGCTAACTGATAAAACAGAAGCAGAGTGATAATATACATTCAGTAACACATGAAGTAGAGATGCAATCAACAGTCTGTGCAGGTGGGACTGAAAACCCCATCATAAAGCATGCGTTCAGCCATGCATTCAGCTACCTGGTCGCTAATCCAGTAACAGTAGAGGTCTGTAAAACCTGTAGGTTTGTAGCATGCTGAATCACAGACCGAGGGAACGCCTCAAACCTCCAGGTCTTAGTCAATGTGTCATATTTAGGTTCACCTTCATGTTTTAAGTACCAGATGGGTGGAGTTTACCACATCAGGACAGTTTCGTGTAAGCTAAGTGATAGAAAACATTAGATTGACATCGTACAGTCCTATAACACAAGCCCATGTGGTCTGATGAACAGCATATTGACATCATTGGATAGTCTTCGTTAACATGTAAAGCCCTTTGAGGCTTGTTCGTGATGAAGCGCCAAAGAAATAAACTTGACTGTGTGTTTGGGAGTGGTGTGAACGCTACCGATCAGGTTCGGTTGTGAGAGGAAGGCCTCTTCATCCCCTCTGGAGAAAGTGTCGATGATGTCCAGCTGGCCGGTCTGGGTCTTTCCTCCTGTCTGCTCCTGAAACTCCTCATCAGCCTCCTCACCGAACTCCTCTTGCCCTGCCTGCCCTTGGCTGGACACACAACCACAATCAATCACATTACTTACTTATTAAAGTGATAATCCATCTTTGGATGGATTATATGGATCAATGGATGATTTAGTTTATTATATTTTACAGCGCTTCTTAACTTTGTTACACATTTATTATAGTTGTAATTATTACAATGCTGGTGTCTCATAGTGCAGGCAGTGTGAGTTACCCCTCTACAAACACTTCTTGTCCATCTTGGCCTCCCAGCTGGTCGCAGGTCAGTTTGAGAGAATCAGGAGGGTACACATTCATTCCCCCTAGAATCAGCACAGAACAAACACATTCCTGAAGCCTGACAATGTGATGCAACATCTGTCAGCAACATTTCATTTGTGTTGCTGAATGTTCATTGGATGATGGCTTGAGATGCAAAACAAATTTTGGGGAAATCTGACTAACTAATTGAATCTACTACAACTTTTGTGTGTATGTGAGTCTTTTCTTACTACTGAGGACGGAGAGGAAGACTCTGATGAAGCGCTGGGCGTAACCCTGCTCCTCGGCCTTCACCCGGCCAATGTGGATCAGATGTTGCTGTACAGGCAGACTGGCCAGCTCCTCCACCTGCGTTCGGTTGTAGCGATCACCCACAGTCACCACAAAGAGAGCCACCCCCTGGCACTTGGCCTGCTGGGAGATGTAGTGCAGCTTGGCCTGGTCCCAGTAGGCCGTCTCACTGCCCACCACGGCCAGCAGCACCTTCTTCTTCCTGGCCCTGGTGGCCTTGAGGAGCACATTGCTAAGGGCAAACTCCAGGGTTTGGCCGAGTGCCGAGGAGCCGCCCTGCTGCTGCATGCCCTGGACAAGGTGCTTCTTCATCATGTCGTGGTCCTGGTAGGCCAGCAGACCAAACTCCAATTTGGCAGCCTGGGCGGCCTGCGGAGCCTGGCCGTAGAGTGAGCCGCTCTGCTGTATCAGGGCCACCCGGGCCCGGCTGTCAGCTCGGCGGGGCTGGGGGCTCACGGCCAGCTGCTCCACCACAGAGCCCAGCAGCTGCTGGACACCGGCGTACTCGTCGGCCTGGACCTCCCTGGAGCCGTCCAGCACCACGGCCAGGTCCACATCAACTGCCTGGGGCCCTGGGGCCTCCTGGACGTTGGCACACTCCTCTAGAGGCCTGCAGGGGTCTGAAGAAACACAACAGCATTATCTTCCAACATCCCACTTAGCTGGGTTACAATAGATGTGACCACATTCCAGTGGCATCAGGCTGTAAATGCTAACCTGTATTGAGAAACTGATGTTGAGTATTCTGCCTAACCTGCCTTGCTATCATTACATGATGAGGACCACAATGGGAACACCTAAGTTTATTGTGACATCCTCCATGATTTGTCTTATGTTTAGTGTGTTATCCAACACAACTTACAAATATTACACTAACAAAAATAAAGAATTAAGTTAAAAAAACAACGTAGGAAGTAGGAATACCAGGACCTGCCGTCCCTTGATAAATCCTGTTGCATTTATAGGGATGCTACTAAATTGATTTATGATAAATATCAAGGTAATATCTCCTGGAATGAGAGCTTAGTGAGCCTTGCCGCTTACCGTAGCAGATTGCACAGTGCTTGACCCTCCTCAGCTCGGTAGCCAGGCCCATTGACCCCCCCAGCAATGAGTAGATGGAGTTTCCCGTGTCATCAGCCTGAGACAAAACAGCAGCTGTTACTTCACGGCTCAATATCTGCTTGCCAAAAGTGCTAATCAAATAGTTGTCAGTGGGATTTCCTCTGGCTTGTGTCGGTAACACCACATGGAGCCACAGTAAGGCTCAGATCCAAGATGTCAGAGAAACACACACAACAAAGTATTTGAAAAACCTTCTCCACGTCTCATTTGTCTCAAGGCTTAAAAATCTTTCTTTTCCTTGTTATCTGAGATGATGTAGTTGATGATATAAGCATCTTTTTTTAAGCACGACTGCACTTTCTCAGTACTGAAGATAGATGATAAGGAAGCTTAACTAAAAAAGGGAGAATAAGTGCACAAGGAATTGGAATGAATTCCTGGGTTTGTGGGCCAACCAGACCTCCACCCCTGCTGAGGGGTGGAAAAGCTTTGGAGTTGTGCATTAAATGTTGCACTGTTGTGTAGAAAATAGATTTGTAGAATATGAGAACTTCTCAAGAACTTTCATCATGAAGTTAAAAAAACAGATTTGAGATACCTTTGGCACTTTCCCAGTGTACTGGGAAAAGAGAGGATGTGATCTACACGCTTAGAATTATGGGTCATATGTGGGAGTAAAGTAATTTGCTGTGGGCCAACACTGTTGAAACTACAACATCTGGTTTGGATGGGATTCTCCGAGGACACTGAGATGTTGTAAATGAGACATCTAATAAATCCTGTTGGCAAACCCAACTTGCCTCGAACGCACGAAAAACCCCAGGACTGATCTGCAGGGTGATGACTGCCGGGACGATGTTGAGGGCCCGGAATTCCATCACCGCGGTAACAACGTCGGAAATGTCCTGGGTCGGCCCGTTGGAGAGGAAGACAGCCACCTTCCTCATCCTCACTCCTTGACGAACACGTTTGAAGACGTTCTGGCCCACGTAGCGCATGGCCGCCCCCAGGTGGCGCTTGTTGATCGTCCGCTCCAGAGCGATGTTCTTGACGGCTTCGATCAGCTGCTTCTTGCGGCGGTAGTCCTGGAAACGGATCAGGTACTTGGTGTAGGTGCTGTAGGCCACCACGGCGACGCGAGCGCCCGTCGGACAGTTGCTCTCGGCGATGGAGATGTCCTCCAATAGAGAGAGGAGGATGGACCGCATCTTCTCAAAGGCGGTTGGGGTCATGTCATCAGACATGTCCAGGCCAAACACCAGCTCAGTGGGATAGGCTGGACACTCTGTCGGACCTGCGAGCCAAGGAGGAAAAATAACACTTCTAAGTACTCTTCCAATGAATCTGAAAGATGCAGCTTTATTATGTCAACCAGGTGCCGTCAAAGCCCCAGAGTCTGCAGGTTTTCATCCCAACCAAACACCACAGCAGCTGGTTACTTCCTCCACATCTGGTTGGAGTGTCGGCCAGTGAAACCAGCTGCTGTCGTGTTTGGTTGGGATGAAAACCTGCAGACTTTGATGGTTGAGAGAGTAACAGCACAGTCATATACCTGCCTTATACATTGTCTGAGTACGTTCTGCTGCTACCGATACTATCCTACTACTAGTTGCTGTTGCAGCAGTCCAGTTTCCCAACAGGGACCATTAAGGTTTCATCTAATCTAATCTAACACCTCTACAGCCTTTTGTTCATCTCCTCTTCAGGATTGTATTCAATAAAGTATTTATTTGTAATATGTAGTCAAAACTCTTAAGTCTGCAACACATAATCATCACTAAACTCCTCATCTTGTTGCATCTGGACTACTAGATGTAAATGAAAGTAAACATCAACCCAGAACAACCCAGCCATTGTTTAGCGGCCAGTTTCCATCTATTACCAGTGAACGAGGGTTACCATCATCAATAATAACCTTAATAAAGACGTTAAAAGGAGCTGAGGGAAAAGCTTTCTTGTTGTTCTTAACATTTCCATACAAAGTTTTCTGTGCCGATCTCACTGACGGTGTTTCAAGTTTAAACCCTGACAGTCTGGTCCTTAGAAAAAGACAGAAAATGGAGGTACATACCTTGGGAGCATGCTGTTTGGAGGAAGAAAATAATATTTAGTTTGAATTGGAATTATTGAAGGAATGATACAGGTCATCAACAGTTTGTCAAGGCAATAAACAATAAGCTCTTTGATTGAGCTTGTTGACATAAATAAATATAACAAATCATAGTAATCTATCAAACTGATGTACGGTATATCATAGGGTCTTTACTGAAAATATGATTGAATTGTATTTATATTAGTAATGATGTATCACAGACTTTTATTTACCACTACAACACTCTGACCTCTGACCTCTGACTCTGTGTGTTCAGTGCGCGGTGCTGCGATTCAGATGCTAGCTAGTAACATACAGTGTGTTAAAGCATTACCGTGACCTGAATAAACACTGGACACACAGAGGGTGAACAGCCAAAACCTTAGTGGATTTCTTCGGCACTTACCACAGTTGTCTCTGATGTAGGTGATCAACTGGCATTCCTGAGGGACCAGAAGGACGTCATGTAAATGTCATGTAAAGGATTTGAGAACACGGCACTGCTACATGTGAGCTTTAACGCTACTTACAGACATGCCTCTGCGTCCTGGAGAACCCCTGGGACCCTGGATGGACGAGACAGATATTACAAACCGTCATCATCATGTAATGATACTCTATGGACGCTTTCCCTCTGGCGGCCATGTTGGAGGTCCTCAGCTCTGTGAACAACTGATTGTGTTTCTGTCCATCTCAACTGAATTTAATTTCTGTCTGTTTCTGACTGAACTGATCATTTCATCACTGATACATCTGATTGATTTGGTGTTTAGATCATGTAGCTTGTTAGCTGACAGGTGGATGTGGGAGGGTCAGGGTTGAGGTGGATGTGGGAGGGTCAGGGTTGAGGTGGATGTGGGAGGGTCAGGGTGAAGGTGGATGTGGGAGTGTCAGGGTGAAGGTGGATGTGGGAGGGGCAGGGTTGAGGTGGATGTTTGCTGACACGGGCACTTGAACTCGGGTCTCTCTTCTTAATGATTATGATGATGATGGTGATGACGACCATCACCATTTGGCCACCTTTCTCCAACCATCATCTACTCACCCTGTGTCCTGGAGGTCCCGATTCTCCGGCCACACCCGTCTCACCCGGCCCACCAGAGTTCCCCTACAGGCGTATCGTCAACAAGTCAGTGATGAGTCAGTGAAAGCACTGCAATACTGTAATTTACAAAAAATGATCTTTCACACACACACACACACACACACACACACACACACACACACACACAGTGTGTTGTCACCCACCCCTCGACCTCGGTTCCCTTTGGGGCCTGGAAGTCCCTCGGTTCCCTGAAGGCCGAACTCAGCCTGAGCACAAGGAAACATACATGATACCAGTTAAGTCAACAAATTATCAGACAGAAAGATCTAGAACTATTTGGACCGCCACACATTTCCTGTGTTTTGGCTCTATTCAATATTATCTTTGGACATGAAAACATACAACTATATTGCATTTCTTTCTTACATGATCATTCTAGGATCATGTAAGCTCTGTGACCTCTGACCCTTGACCTCCTCCTCTGTACTTGAATCTCAATCTCACTGTATCATTTGGCATCCAAAGTACTGAAGGAGCCAAAACGTTGTAAACTCTGTTACCTCACTGTAGCGGCTGATACTGATCTGGTCTCAACTCACCGGTACACCAGGATAACCAGGGAACCCAGGATCTCCCTGCACAGGAAAACAGAGTAATCAATCGCAGCTCTTGTTTCCATACCAACAGGATGATCAGACAGTGAGGGAATATTACATGTGGTGTAGTACAACAGTTTTCAGGGGCTGACATGGGAGCGTTAATGGTAACAGGAAGTGCAGGTTGTTGTTGTTTAGAGGCGGTTGAAGTCGCAGCATGTCGTCGTGTGAGTTCAGTTTTCTGACCTTGGTGTGTCAGCTCTAGTTGGTGTGTTACCACAGTAACGTGTTCACTTGTTTTCCAAAGGCCATGTGTGATCTGATGTCTACGAGCATTTGGGTTTTTTTTGGTCCAGTTTTATTGAACTATAGATTAATACATCTGCATTACATATTGGCCAATTTATACCATTCATATTTTTTATTTAAAATCATAATATACCATCACATGAAATGACTAAAGATATGTTCTACTGCTTCAGGCTGTGGTTTTAGTTGTTGCCTGGTCAAAGCCTGTGTTGAATCTACGGTGGCCTGCGGGGGACAGTCGCCATATTCACATGAGAACCTTTGACAACCAAAACCAAAAAGGAAATGCAGTAAAGGACCTCCTGATGTCAGAGGCTTCCTACCTTGGTACCCTTGGGCCCAGCAGGTCCGTAGCCGTCTCTGCCATCCTGACCCTGGATCAGACACACACACATGCTTAGGTATGCACACACATGAGCACACACACACACACACACACACACACACACACACACACACACACACACAGCTCCCTACCGGCATTCCTCTGACTCCCAGCGGTCCTGGGTCTCCCGGTATGCCTGGCTCTCCAGGTTGGCCCTTCAACAACACAACTCACCATCAGACAACAACAACAACAACAACAACACCAACAGACAGAGCGACTGTATTCTCTCAGTACTGGTTTGACTGGGTGATGACAGCTGACCTGTTTTTTCTGACTCTCTATTAAACACTTTAATGAAGTGATGCTCCATTAGTGAGACGTGGTCTGACTACAAGAATGTTTTTGTATTGCTGCTCAACAAATTGCCTCATTGCGCAACCAATTGCTTTATTTTATTTTTGAATCTAATCTAATCTGGTGTTTTCTAGTTTAGTCTAGTCTAATATAATATAAACTAGTGGTCTAGTCTCATCTAGTCTAATGTCTAGTCTGGTGCCGTATGCATTGGATCACAGATGAGGTACAGGAAGTGATGTCACAAACCTTCTGTCCGATAGCGCCAAGGCGTCCAGTCAATCCTGTGCTTCCTTCTAGTCCAGGTCCACCCTGCAGTAAAACCAGTAGTCAGACCAGTAACACCAGAGACCGCCAACAAACGGGTCGCTATTTCTACCACACTTTACTCACCGAGTATTTAAAGATGTTACTTGTGTCATTTCACCAGCCTCTACCAGCCTCTACCAATGGGGCTTATGGGAAATGTAGTCTTAATGTGGAGAAACACTAGTAACAATACCACTGGTGAGATAGAGGCTACCAGTCGTCTCCATCATGGTCTCACTGGTTTACAGTCATTATAGGTAGAACTAGTAATCTGTTGATATATTGATAGTTAAATACTACATGTGGCATTTAGCTGTTAGTCTGTTAAAAGTCTGTTTTCCTAGAAGCAACGTTGGTTTACAGTTTTTTGCACCAAGGGTCTATTTAACTGGACGATCAGCGTAATGATGGAGCTCATTCATGACCTTTTCAGTGGAAGCTGGTTTGTCATTTATATGTGGCAGACGTGTAAAAAGGGAGGTCCGAGTAAGAACATTATGAGAAATGATTGCTGATGATGGTGCTGATGGAAACCCAGCCCAGTGTTTACAGCCGAGACCTCCCTACTGTTATATAATTATGGTGGATTTGCGAAAGCCAGCGGGTAAATGGACCAGAAACAGTATAAACAGAACCAACAGGAAGAGCTTCATTCCAAAATAAGAGCTACAGCTGAGGAAGTCTAGTTCAGTCTAGTCCAGCGTCTTTGCATTAATAAAACACAGAAGCAAAGTAGAAATCGGTGATAAAATAATAAAATGCAATAATAAAAACAAAGAATAAATATAAATTTGTGTAGTTGACATAAAAAACAACAACATGAAAACATTTTATACGTCATGTTTTTCCTCCAAAGTAAAAAGTCTTTTGGGAACTGGAGTTACTGCATCCAGACATCTGACATGGTTTGTGTCTGGTAATAATATTAACAGCCTCCCTGCTCGGCTCATAAATAATGACATTTAGTGGTTATGGATTGGACTCAAGAACCATAATAACTAGAATTAGAACCATACAATCTCATATCCTCAATATTGATCTTAATGCACAGGGACGCCTGGCTGAGTTCAGACCTGCTTCCCCTTCACTCAGAGGAGATTCTCACTTGTTCCTCAGAGTTCACACCAGGACTCAGATGACTCCCTGACCTCTTCCCTCAGCTGTCAGGCTTGGCAAGATGTGGTAACCAAGGCGTCAAATATCACAACCGCAAATTTGCAAACACACCCGTGGAAGAACGCCGACATCAGTCCAGAAATGAGACGGATCCATCTGAACACATACTTAGGGCTTCAGCTAGCATGGCTTCTCTCTTAGATATCATATCTCTGGAGAATTCAGGCATGTTCTACTACTATCCTTTAAAAAGCACCATCACTTGGATTAATGTTGTGACCTCTATCGTTTAGTCAGAGAGTCATGAGAGATCTGATTTTGAAAGAAAACTCCGTATGAACTCAACGTTAGACGGTCAGGATGTAAAGATACCAACGAGGATGTTTCTGTAGGTCCCGAAAGGTTGATGTTTTAGAGATGATGACATTTTCACCAGGAAGTGGTATATTCTGAGAGGAATACATGGAGGTGATAGGTGTACTGACCTGAGGTCCAGGCAGGCCGATGATTCCTCTTGGTCCAGGTTGACCTCTGACCCCGCTATCTCCCTACACAGACAACATGGACCGGTTAAGACAGTGCTCATACCCTCCCTTGTCCCCCTCCACAGGGAGGTCAGAGGTCAGGGTGGGGGTTTGAACCCTGACCTTTACTGTACATGAAGTATTGCACATTATAAAGCACCATGTGTTCTGGTATACGACAGCTAGTTTCAGCCAAGCAATCTGATTGGTCAAAGACATGTTCCAGCTGTGCTGAAGGTTTCCATTGGTTTGTTGGTTGCTATGCCAACTCTTGTGGTAACCAGGGAGCTACTTAGCTATCTTTATCGGTTGCTATGGTAAATTTTGTGGTAACCAGGGAGCTAGTTAGCGATCTTTATCGGTTGCTATAGTAACTCTTGTGGTAACCAGGGAGCTAGCTAGCTATCTTTATCGGTTGCTATAGTAACTCTTGTGGTAACCAGGGAGCTAGCTAGCGATCTTTCTTGTTTTTACCCTGTTTCTTTATTCTTCTTTATACTTTCCCATATTTCCCTAGTTAGTTAATACACAGGACAGAGTTTTACCGAATGCTACCAATTGTTCCCAAGATGTCTGAGGGGAGTTAGCAGGAGAAATCAATCCCTTTCTCTCTTTCTCTTTCTATCACAGAGGCGCACACACACACACACACACACACACACACACACAGACCAGTGGGGAACCCCCAGTTCTTCAGAATTTCCTTAGAAGCTTCTCCAGACGCCAAATCATGCATCGGATCAGCCAGATCCCCTGACCTGACGGAGCTTGGCGTGCCTCCGACCGCACAGCTTCATATCCGGGGTTTATGTCCCTCGTCCGTCTGTAGAGCGCTTTCTGGCAAACCGCGTTTAATGCGAGCCAGAACGCCTCCATGTGCTGATGTGTCAGAGCCTGCAGGATGTTCATGAGGTTCTTGTTGAACTGTCATGTCTAAATGTCTGTGGTAGAAACCTTGAGGTCCAGCTGATGATCCCGCTAGGTTTCACTGCTGTTGCATTAGAAGTTTGACTTTTCCATTTCACATTTTCTCTACAATTCAAATACTTTGTGGAAGTTTAGGTTTTGCATTTTATTTGATGGACTTCTTCGTTGTAACTGGACGTAACGTTAGCGTAGCAGGTCTTGCTGAGTGTACGTTAGCAGTAACGTGAGATGTGAAGATGCTGAGTCTGAGCTGCTGTTGTGTTTGACTCTCCCTGGATTAGAGGAACATTGTCTATGAGTGATTACGTGTGTGATGAACCTGCAGTGTTTATGCTAGGTGGTTTATTTAGCCAGCTTTATCTTTTCAGAGGTGAAGGGCCTGTTCAGTTACCTGGGGCCCTGAGAGACCGGGGCTCCCTGGAAGTCCTGGACTGCCTGGCTCTCCGTTCGGACTCTGGAGAGACACACACACACACACACACACACACACACACACACACACACAGTAAATGAGTGTTTAAAGGGTGTAGAGGTGTAGAGACTGACCAGTGCCAACCATGGTGAGTGTTATTTGACTCCTACCTTCGGGCCGGGTGGTCCTCTTCTTCCATCGGGACCCTACGGAGTTATACAGAGTTATATGAAGAATGATGTTTCATATTATGATGTATTATCCATTATAAACAGACAGTTCTGGTCCTGCTGGGGTCACGGTAGAGCTGATACCAGTCTCATAACACTGTATTACAGTGCTTGTACAGATGGATAGTTGCAGTCTTCACTTTACTGATTGGCTGAATCACACACCTGTAAGCCCATAACAGTCCATTCAAACATGAATGATATAATAATATATAAACACACACATGTGAGCAGTTTGTTTAAAGATTAACACACAAACGGAGTCTAGCAAGCACTTTGTTTAGCTACTGTTCTGAGCTTCATCTCATTTAATGATCATTATTATTGTGGAAGAATTTATGTATCATGTTGATTCTGTATCTTTGTGCTGACTCTGCATCCTTAGTGTAGCGTCTAGGAGCTTTAGGTGAGGAGTGAATTAGGTGTGCGTGTGTGAGGGCGTTCTGTTTGACGTCAACCGACTTAGGGCCCTGTAGGCCAAAGGTTGGGATTCGTATAAACCATACTAGAAGGCCGGTCCCTCTAGGAGGCACCGGAGAGCCTTTACCCAGAACGTCCTGACACAGCACACATTGTTCAGACCAAACTATTAGAACGACCTTGTAGATGTGTAGAGGCAACCCCCCTTGTAGAAGTAGCCTCCTTGTTTAGAAACTACTGTGTTAGTGTGTTAGAAGCTACCCCCCCTTTCTTTGTTTTCCTTAGCTTTATAATCTCTGTTCAGAGGCTTCTCTGGCAGAGATCTGCATACCATACCATGTGTGTGTATCTCTCCTGAGCTCAGTATTGTATTGTATTGTATTGTATTCTGTGTTAATAAATGTTGCTCATGTAATTCATGATTGAAAGACTTCTGTCTAGATCTGACAACAAACTGGCGTCACGAACAGGATCTCAATACAGACTACTGACGGGGTGAGTACATCATTTTATTGTGACCTCCCACGTAAGTGTGTCATAACGGGTGTAAAACAAAACGTAGGACTGAGAGCGGTGCGTTGGTTAAGCCCTAACAAGATATCAGAGTTGAAATAGCACTCAGTGACTGTTAGGCAGTTGAGAGTAAAAACCCAATCGTGATTGGTGATTACTGTCTGATTTATGAAGTAGCTGCTGTTAAGACGTTTAGTAAGCAAGATACCTTGACTGGATGAGTTCTAGACACAACCAAGCACTATATGATAGTAGTGTGTGTGTGGTGTGACCACACGCCCAGTGTCACCGCTGGAAGTCAAAGTTTTGATTGTCATGTATTGAGCACATTTGTTTAAGTAAAATTGTCTGAAACGTTGTTTTGCATGTTGCATGAGTGCATAAGTGTCTAAACTAACTCGAAGGTAAGTGAAAAGTAGTGAGTGTCTCTTCCAGGGCCTGACCGATCCCTCCAGGTAACAGATACCTCTCCGTAAGAGGAAAGTGAGTTGCGGAGACGAGGGTCAGAGCCTGGCCGGTCCCTGCAGACAGCGGAGGCCAAAAGGAATGAAAGATAAGACACTTTTAAGACTACCGCAGCAGCGCTAAGGTAAGGAGTTGTTTTCCTTTTCCTAAAGTGTAAGTGTAAGCCACCATCTTGCAAAATGGGCAGCGCCTTGTCAAAAACCCAACTTGGGGACCAGAAACCTCCATTTAAATGTAGTAAGGCCATGAGCGAGATGCCCAAAAGACGACAAAAAGCAAAACAATTAATCCCAAAAGGGCTCGGGCGATAATAGAAGCAAAAAACTTAATACCATGCCACACCCCCTAAAGGTGATGGGGAAACATTGGGACACTCGCCAAAAATGTCCACCTTGGGGGTGCCTCCTGGGTTTAAAATAAAAAAAATGTTTAAGTTGTCAATTCTGCACAAACCCCCAGTCATCGCAAAGCAAACATAACGAAAGGGCCGGGGCCTGAATGGTTGGAAAACCCCTTGCCACCCCCGTCCTCACTTTGGCCACGGAGAACTGCCCCTATGCCTTGGGCATAAAAACCCACAATCCAGTCTTAACTACCCCAAGTATGGTGTAAGGTTGTAGAAGCCGTGGCCTGTTTGGGTTGGAAGGGTTGTTTACACAAATGAAATGCACTGGGCTCAGAACCTAATCGGGGTTAACGTTGTTCCCCTCTGTAAAGATGTTGAGAGAATTGGTTTGGAATGGAGACGTTGTTTACAACAACAGCAAAGAGGGGGGCAGACCAAGAACTAGAAATTTCCCCATCGCCTGAGATTAAAGAAATTTGGGGTCCACGGGTCAGAACAGGGCAATGGCTGGTAGATATGCCAGAGGAAGGGGCAGGGGGTGGTGTAGAGATGCCAGAGGAAGGCGCAGGGGGGGGTGTAGATATGCCAGAGGAAGGGGAAGAAAAGGAGGAGGACTTTTCCGCCGCGGACAGGAGGAAGGCTCTCCTGGCTGATAAGAAGAAAAAACAGGAGGAGGAGATGAAAAAGAAGTATGAGGAAAGGGAAAGGAGACAGCTTAAAGTTCACAAACCAACAATGAATCCAAAAATAATGGTAGGGGAGGTGGCCATAAGAAAGACATGGACACCGGCTGAGGTTAAACAAATGCTAGCTGATGCCCCATCCCCAGCGCAGAGGCCTGTAGCTTTTCATAATTGGCTATACCAAAACTCTAACATATATGATGTGCTTCCCTCAGACATGTTGTTGCTGTTGAAGCATTCCTATGGCGCAATATGGCCGAATATACAGACTACTTTTCATGTCCCAGCTGGTGTGGATGGAGACTGGGCTCCAGATGATAGTGAGGACCACAATCCCACCAGAGTCACATGGTTAAAAGGGGCCTGTAAAACAGCTATATTCAATAGTGCACGGAGTGTAGGAGATTTCAGTGCAGTGACAAGCTGTGTGCAAGGCAAAGAGGAGTCCCTGACAGATTACATCAGCAGATTTCGCCTAACTTGGGACACAAATGCAGGAATCCCACTTACAGAAAGTGACAAATTGGCCGTACAAACCCTTATGAATGGCCTCCAGCCTCACATCTCCAGTGCGGTCAGACTGACCACACCAAATTGGGGAATGCAGACGTTCTCAACAGTCACTGCATCGTTGATCAATTTAGATCAACAAGGTGTTTTCAGTAGATCCCGAAAACAGGCTCTAAACATGGCTCAAGGGGAATGGAAAAAACCCCGAGATAAATCTAATGATAAATGTCACAACTGTGAGAAAAAGGGACATTGGGCCAGGGAGTGTAGAAGCAAAAAGAAAAACAAGAATAACAAAGAGAAAAATAACACTCAACAGCAAACACAGTTTGCACAGTGTGGAGGATGTGGACAGTTCCCTCCTCCTCCTCCTCCTCCTCCACCGCCTTCAGCCCCACCCGCTCACACGATGAGTTACCCCCAGCAATAGGGAGGCCAAGAGGAAGAACATGATCAGTTTCACCAGTTCACATGAATTCGGCTTTCAAAAACCCCAAAAGAAGATCCCACTGTGAATGCATGTGTAGCAGGGAAGAGGATAACTATGCTAGTCGATAGCGGTGCCACGCTGTCATCAACCCAAGCAGACAAAACATTTTGAAGCAGAGTAGACAGACAGTCAGGACGGTGGGGGTCATGGGCATTCCTATGACTGAGCCACTGTCTAAACCTACAGTTGTAACGGTAGGAGGGAATGAACTGCAGCACAGGTTCATAATGTCTGACACAACCCCGATTTCCTTATTGGGCAGAGATGCTTTGTGTAAATTGAATGCTGTGATTTATTGCACCCTGATGGACTGTTTATGGATTTACCAGAGGAAAATGTTTTTCAGGCTGCCAACATGCTAACTCCTGATTTTCTTTATTCCTGGTCTGTGGGAAGCTACCCACATCTTTCTGATTTTCTTTCAGAAACAAACATCATTGCAATGTCCAAACACTCACCTAGTCTAACCTACTAACCACTGCTATCAATGTCTCACCTCACCTCACTGCATTGTACCGCATTGTATGGCACTGTACCTGTATCGTCTTCATATGCTGAATTGACCCGCGTTTGACACAACCAGACACGCTCCATCTACAATCTTCATAGGCGTTGAAGGTTGTGCAGCTGTACTTCCACTGTCTACAGAACAACTTGCATTTTTTCAAATGCCTAATTCACTTCCCCATGTGTCCTTGGCTGTCGCCTCTGGCTATCAGCCTCAAGATTTGGGCCCCATGTGTGTTGCGCTTTCACATGTCGACCCCTTGTGGGATCCTTGGGTTACTACCTGGCGACTGTTTCAAGTTAACCCTTCCTACACTTCCTCCCATTCCAACTTCCTTTTCCTTCCAAACCCCCTCCCCCATTCCCCATCACTCACCCCCTCTTGCCTTATCAAAGGTTCCTCCCAAGTTGTGGGCGCTCCACAAAAATCATGTAGGTTTTGTTGCCTCAGCACCACCACACGTGGTGACACTTAAAAAGTCAGCAGCGCTTCCATGCATTCGGCAATATTCATTATCTGCCGCTGCTATTGCAGGTATCAAACCGGTCATTGAGTCATTGCTGAAACAAGGAGTTCTGGTTGAAACCAACAGTCCATGCAACACTCCTATTCTCCCGGTCCCTAAACCAGGTCGTGCAGATGAATGGCGCTTTGTTCAGGATCTGAGGGCAGTGAATGAGATCGTGGTCCCTATGACCCCTCTTGTGGCAGATACCAATTCTATTCTGGCCAGTTTGCCTGCAGACTTCCACACACTACACAGTTGTTGATCTGTGCTGCATTCTTTCCATCCCGTTGGATGAAGACAGTAGATACCTCTTTGCCTTGACATACAACGGTAAGCAGTACACCTGGACACGCCTACCCCAGGGCTACACAGAGAGCCCTACAGTCTATTCTATCGCTGTTAAGCGTGACTTGGATGCATTGACTCTCCCAGGCGGAAGCACGTTGCTGCAATACGCTGACGATCTGTTGATCGCTTCACCCTCAAAGGAAGCCTGTGAGACTGACTCCATCGCTCTGCTTAATCATCTTGCAGAGAACGGACACAAAGCCTCTTTGGCGAAGTTGCAGTTTTGTCTTCCCTCTGTTGCTTACTTGGGATATCGTCTATCCCAAGGCTCCAGACTACTCTCTCCAGACAGAGTCAAGGCTATCTGTACAGCCGCCCCTCCACGCAACAAGACTGAGATGTTGTCTTTTCTGGGAATGACCAACTACTGTAGACATTGGATCTATGACTACAGATCAATGGACGCTGTCCTACGAGCTTCGACCATGGCAGATGCCCCCAAAGACATTGTGTGGTCTCCTGAAATGCATGACGCATTCACACAGCTCAAACAGGCTTTGCTATCAGCACCTACACTCGGGTTACCAGACTACACCCAGCCGTTCCAGCTCTACGTGCACGAAACCAAAGGGTTTGTCAATGCCATCCTTGTCCAAAAACATGGTTCTCATTACAGGCCGGTTGCCTATTATTCTTCAAAGCTCTCTCCGGTAGTCTGTGGTATGCCAGCGTGTCTCAGATCTATTGCTGCTGTCGCTGAAATGATTGAAAAGTCAGCCCCTGTTGTTCTGGCTCATGACTGTGTTGTCTTTGCCCCACATTCGGTGGTACATCTGTTGCAATCTGCAGCCACTCAGCATTTCACTGCCTCCAGACGTTCTGGGTACGAAGCCATCATCCTCTCTGCACCTCACATAACTGTTAAAAGAGCGCCTCCTCTTAACCCAGCCACACTTCTTCCCATTAGCCCTGATGAATCTGCAGACGCTGACATGCATGTGAAATGGTGATAGATGTGACTACATCACCTCGCCCTGATCTCAAACAAACACCGATCTCAAATTCTGACTTTGTTCTGTACACAGATGGATCCTCTTTTCGTCTTTCCGACAGCGATTACCGTGCTGGTTATGCTATAGTTTCGGATTCTGAGGTGATTGAGGCTCATGCCCTCCCACCGGGCACATCTGCTCAGGCCGCAGAGTTGTATGCTTTAACCAGAGCCTGCATCCTTGCTAGAGGTAAAACTGCCACAATCTTTACAGATTCCAGATATGCATTCGGAGTCACACATGATTTCGGAGTGTTGTGGAAGCTCCGTGGTTTTGTCACGTCCTCTGGTAAACCCATACAACATCACTTGCTCATAAACAATCTTCTTGAGGCTATTCTACTCCCTTCTGAGTTAGCCATTGTCAAATGTGCAGCTCACACTGGTGCTACTGATCCCGTGTCAAAAGGTAATGCAATGGCAGACACCGCTGCCAAACAAGCTGCACTTACCTCTTCCTCTATGGTCCTCCAAGGCCTCGCGAAACAGCCTCTTGCCACGCAGCCACACCCTTCTCTTAATGATGTCGCAGTCCTTCAAGATTGCGCTGAGCCCAATGAGAAGGCTTTGTGGTCACGCAAAGGCTGTTTAAAATCGGAGTCAGGCTTGTGGCTCCACCCTGATGGAACGAGACCGGTTTGTCCTAAAGCTCTCCTCCATGTGTTGGCACGTGCCGCGCACGGTCCTGCACATGTAGGAAAAGGGGGGATAACCCACATGATAAGAACACAATGGTTTGCCCCTGGAATCACAGCCGCAGCAGAGTCGCTTGTCAAAACATGTCTCATTTGCGCGCAAAACAACAAAGGACGAACAGGCATCCAACATGACCATTTACCCGTTCCATCAGGTCCCTTTGTAAATATGCAGATAGATTTTGTACATATGCCACCTTGCCAGGGATTCAAACACCTACTGGTAATTGTAGATATGTTCTCCAAGTGGGTTGAAGCATTTCCCACACGAAAAGAAGACGCTAACACAGTGGTTAAGTGCCTTCTAAAAGAAGTGATTCCAAGATTTGGAATCCCACAGGGGATCAACAGTGACAGAGGTACACCCTTCACCTCAAAAGTCACTCAGAGTATGTGTAAAGTCTTAGGATTAGACTGGAAACTGCACGTGCCCTACCATCCCCAAAGTTCAGGTCAGGTTGAAAGGATGAATGGAACGATCAAAGAAAAACTGACCAAGACAGTCCAACAGACAGGGCTGAAGTGGCCAGAGGCTCTTCCTCTGGTGCTCTATGCAATCAGATCATCCCCAAACAGAACAACAGGTCTCAGCCCACATGAGGTGCTAATGGGCAGACCAATGTCCACAGGAGCCAGCCCGCCATTACCACCACACAGAGCTACTCTAATTTGGACTAGTGAGCACCTCACAGACTTTGTACTGGGTTTAGGCCATACTTTAAGAGAAAACCACCTCAGAGTAGCCAGTAGCCTACCAGTTCCCGTTTCTGACCCCACCCATGAGTTTAAACCAGGAGATTTTGTGTTGATAAAATCACTAGAAAAGGTTTCTCTCTCTCCTAGGTGGAAAGGACCGTTCCAGGTGTTGCTGACAACCAGAACTGCAGTAAAGGTCGAAGGCAAACCCGAATGGATCCACGCAACCAGATGCCGACTAGCGCCCCACGACGGGGGCGCGCCAACCGACTCGGGTGCAAGGACAGCATCCTCAAAGGCATCATCATCATCGCCTCCCTCTTCATGATCGGCACAGCCCTCGTCATCTAGGGCTGTAGAGGGAAGGAGCAGTTCCCTCGCAGGACGTAAACAACAGCCGCATCAACGAGCACACACGCTCACTTACTGTCTCTGCACACACCTACACTGATAATTGCACACACACAGATGTCAGTGCCCAGCCAACGGCACCACCGAGGGACGAGATCAACGCCCCTGACGAGGACTCATCGCGGCATGTTCGACGCCGCCAGCAAAGATACACCACACACATTACCATGTTTTGTCCTATTGATAGATGTAATAGTGAGGATTGCGAGGTAGTAAGCAGTCCTAGATGGGCTTACAATCCCATAGAACCAGCAGGCATATGGATGCGGTCATTACTCATTGGTCCGTGGTCATTAATTAACCAGAGACGTGTACAATTTAAGGGTCGGAATGACACACATCAGGAGAATTCAATTAAAGAGCACTATGCCACTGATCTGTTAGCTCCGAGTTACTGGTGTTTCACCAAATCACAGCTAGAGACAAATCCTGACTGTCATGAGCATCCACCAGATTACTCTCCCTTAGGCGCCGAACCGTGTAACTCCTTTACGCAAAAGATTCCTTACGCAAAAGATTCCCCAATTGTCGCCAACTATGCCACCTGCACCTCGTCGCTCTAAATCAAGTACTATACTTCGTGTACAGCGATCAACTCATGGCGTGAGTAACTTGGCCTTACAAATAATGTATGACTACGCGCAAAATCAGAAGCTAAATTCATGTTGGGTTTGCCAACATATGCCGCCATCCACTCATGCACCTATGGTGAATCCAATTCCGTTCACCTACGCTGATTGGCAACAACTAAATTGGAGTGGACTAGTGTCAACTATTCCCGATACAGACGCAGACTGTTACACCCCCACCTCTGTTATTTACGACCAGACTGAACCGCGCCGACACATAGTGACATATGTGATAACTCAGCTAAACAGAAATTACTTGCCAACTGGCGTAAATGCCACATCTCTTTTACATTTAACCTATTTCCGCCAGTTCATGGACACTGGCCTAATGTATCGTGTTCAAATGACTCTAACTCAAACGAACTGTTCCTCTGAGACACATCTCCAGGACACCTCCATCGTCTGTGATCCATCTCCGTACGCCCCAACTCTTAGAGTCAGCACGCTTAGTATCAGTGACCCCGTGGGCTCCAGAGATGCGTTTGGTGTCGCATAGCATAAATATGCACAACTGCTCCGCTCCGATGGTACGTGTCTCTACCAGAGTACGCAACTGTTCTCTGTCTTGGCCCCAATTCACGTGTATGAAATGTACAATGTGCCGAATTGTTTACAACATTCCGATACCACAGGCGTAAATCTCGGACAAAGTAACTGCTCTTCGGTTCTTACGTTTAACTTTACCAGCGCGTCTCTCCTCCCTGAACAAGTCTATTTCGTTTGCGGCCCACAAGCCTATAGTTGCGTACCGAAGCAAGCTTATGGCACATGCTATCTAGCCTATTTGGCTCCCTTGGTTAGACCCGCTACCTCAACTGAAATTGCTGCTTTGTATGCTCCCTTACACCGCGGAAAAGAACTCTATCCACTTTCCAGAGAGTGGTCGGCGTACTAATCCTGGGGTATGGGGTGTATTCCTCCCATGCTGAAATCACGGCCCTCTCGGAAGTTTTGGAGAAATACATGAATGTTTCAACCGTCACAATAACTGTCCACTGAACTATCTGAAATCCGTACTATGACACTCCAAAATAGGATTGCTCTTGACATGCTCCTAGCCTCTCAGGGCGGTACCTGTAAAGTTATAGGCACTGAATGTTGCACCTACATCTCGGACTCAACTTCCCATGTTGCAGACCTGGCCCATGAGACCGTGGAGGGTATCAAACAGCTGCATGAGGAGCATGGGTTTGATCCCTTTTCCGGACTGTCTGGCCTGTTTGGTACCTGGGGAGCGTCCTTTGCTAAATTCATGGTAGGACTAGTCACTGTGGTAGTGGTTTTCCTCCTAGTCTGCGTGTGCACATCAGCATTGATTAAATCTTGCGTCACTAAAGCGACCGACAATCTCGCTATGTACCAAGTACGTGCCCCTGAGTCCGCCAACGTGCAGATTTCAGTTGACTGGACACCAAATCCACCATACGCGTGTTGCGATTCGGATTTTGACTCAGATTCATACTCACCTTAATCACTAGTTAATCACATGTTTCCACAACTAATTGAAGAATATGCATTTACCTATCGTGTTCGCCGCAGACGACGACGTACACGACGCCATCCCCTCTGGCGTAAAGGATGGAATGTCAACCCTTACCGGCTACGCAGATACGGGTTGCATCCTCTTTTTGCGTTAGATAGACCCAGTATAGATTACTCTCTGATTGAGACCTGGTATTTGTACCAATCTTTCGTTTTCTTTGTCGGCATTATTGCTATGAAGGTGGAGTACTGTAAACATTTTTCAGACGATGCTGATCGAGTAAACATGCTTATAACCCTACTGATTGCAGGTCGTCCCGTGTTATTTACAGTCACCGACTCGTGTACTTGTAGTGCTCCCCCACGCCTCTGGCATTGTCGACTTTGTTCTTATTCGGACTACTGCGTTCACAAATTTTGGCGTCCAACTCGCTTAACTCCAACACACCCAATCACCCATATCTCTGAGAGTATAATCTTTAAGTATGTTTAATTTTGAGTGTAGCAAACATTTTCATAAGAATTGATCACATGGAAATGTGTATAACCATTTTTGATTTACAGGTTGTCTTTGCCTTCAATTTTACATTTTTATTTTTACATTAACCATTGTAATCATTGTATAATGTGATTTCTTAATCATAGAAAGAGTTCCCCGCCCTGGGTAATGGTAATTAGCTCCAGCTAGGTTTACAACAGCTTAGCTGAACAGATGTATGTGATACCGATGGTATCAAAGGGGGGAACTGTGGAAGAATTTATGTATCATGTGTTGATTCTGTATCTTTGTGCTGACTCTGCATCCTTAGTGTAGCGTCTAGGAGCTTTAGGTGAGGAGTGAATTAGGTGTGCGTGTGTGAGGGCGTTCTGTTTGACGTCAACCGACTTAGGGCCCTGTAGGCCAAAGGTTGGGATTCGTATAAACCATACTAGAAGGCCGGTCCCTCTAGGAGGCACCGGAGAGCCTTTACCCAGAACGTCCTGACACAGCACACATTGTTCAGACCAAACTATTAGAACGACCTTGTAGATGTGTAGAAGCAACCCCCCTTGTAGAAGTAGCCTCCTTGTTTAGAAACTACTGTGTTAGTGTGTTAGAAGCTACCCCCCCTTTCTTTGTTTTCCTTAGCTTTATAATCTCTGTTCAGAGGCTTCTCTGCAGAGATCTGCATACCATACCATGTGTGTGTATCTCTCCTGAGCTCCAACATGTGAAACAATAAATGGTTAGTACACAACATCCACCAGCCTTGAACCCTCACAGAGGACAAGGAAAAACTCCCACAAAACCTTTTAGGAAAAAATGGAAGAAACCTTGGGAGGGGCTACTCAGAGAGGGAGGGGCTACTCAGAGCAGAGAGGGAGGGGCTACGCAGAGAGGGAGGGGCTACGCAGAGAGGGATTGTTTTATCTCTGCTATTATAAATGCTCAATACAACACCGTCTCTAACACGGTGCTTTATTATGCATTCCTATGCAGAATGAAAGCACATTTCATTATTTTATTTAATATATTCTATTCTATTTCATTATGATTTAATCAATTCTATTCTATTTCATTCTATTTTATTTAATAAAAGGTAACATTTTTACATTTGCTTTTCTAAATAGAGTCCGACTCTACTCAGTCAATTTGTCTAAAATGACCCTTAAAGTAATCATCAGCTCCAAGAGAACTTGGGAAGCGTCGGTATTAGATGTGAAACGCTCCTACAGATACCAGAGCCTTACCTGACCCAGGATCAGTATCACTGTAGATCGTTTTCCAGTGTTTATCACGTTATGAGATATGTGCTATTTCCTTCATTTTAGTTGTTTTTAAATGTTTTGACACACTAATGGAAGCCCGAGAGGAAAAACTTGCTGTATGTAAAAACAGTCAGAACCAACATTAAAGGTCAGATGTAGAATAGTACAGAACTAAACTGATCATGTGTCAGCCGCTCAACACTGTGGTACCATAAGAGATATAGTGAAGGTAAAATCTCACCGGGTTTCCAACGATACCGCCGTCAGTCTGCAGTCCATCTTCTCCTGGATCTCCCTGTGTGTGTGTGTGTGTGTGTGAATAAGAGAAAGAGTGAGACAGAGTAATAGAAAAGCAGATCCTCAGACAGCAGTGGTCGGTTATACATCCCATTCTGTAATGAAATCCATTCTTTTATCTATGGAGGGCTTTGACGCAACCCCCCTCTGGCGGCCATGTTGGAGGTCCTCAGCTCTGAACAGCTGATTGTGTTTCTGTCTCAACAGAATTGAATCTTCATGTTAATTTCTGTCTGTTTCTACTGAACTGATCATTTCATCACTGATACATCTGATTGATTTAGTGTTTAGATCATGTAGCTTGTTAGCTAGCTAACCATAGTATCTGGTCAGCTAACCATCACTGTCTTGTTGTTAACACATCTGGTTAGCACACTGGCTAACGTATCTAGTAGAAGCTAGCGTTAGCAGTGGCTAGTAGCCCCATGTTAACAGTAACTAAATGAGCCTGTTGGCTAGCTAGTTAGTTAGTTGGCCATGTTTCCTACCGGTAAGCCTGGGTTCCCGGCGTCTCCTTTGGGTCCCGGGACGGTGTTGTCGGCACCTGGTTCCCCCTATCAGACAACACACAAGACACAGCTGTTCCTACTGGGAAAAACAAACTGATATTGTTTGGTGAAGGTATGCGGGTTCGGTTCTGTAGCGCTTCCAGCTGCGGTCCAGCTGCGTTCGCCTGCTAGCGCTACAGACAGTCGATATTACATCTATTGGAGTTCATTGTCTGATAACCTGCCTGTGAAAGATCAGAGGAAGCGATGCATTTATACGTTTCGATGTGACACAGTGATTTTGTGTTGTATTATTTTGGTTGTAATAGAACATCTAACTTGCAGCATTGATAAGCTAGGTTAGCATTAAGTAAATGAAAGAAAATGACTTCAGATCTTCCCATGGAGCAACGATGGAGCAAGCATCGTTTTTTAAGACGTTTATTCCTGAAGTCTTATAATAATACATAAGAGTAATAAAAGTTGAACCGGGAAGCTTTGAATGTCTGGAGGAAAACTGACGGGCTGTTGACGGCTGACGACCGATCAAAGGTTCAACTTCCTGGTGTTGCTCACAGTGTGGACTCAGTTAGCTCACTGTCCACGTAGCCAGGACTAAACGTCAAATAGTTCTATCATTGAAAATTACAAAAATCTGTTGTTTTCAATTCAAAGTAAGGTTAGGAGGAAGATCACCAGTGAGGTTAAGGTCTGGGTCATAATGTGAGACTGGGAGGCCACTGGTTCACTGGGAATGGATGGATGGGGAAGGAAAACGAGAAACGACTACTGCTGCCGAGCCCCTGAACCCCCCACTGCTGCAGGCTGAATGTGAAGCAGGGTGGGGATGAAAAAGAGCTCAGTTATATAATCTGAGTTCCCAGCTTTTAAGTTTGAATCCTACAGATTTGTGATTGTTTTCGAAATTTGACATTTAGGGATTTACCTTGACAGACATTTTGAGTGTCTTCTTCACTTCCTATTCAGTGAATAATACTCTCAGTCAGTTATATCTCTGTCAGCCATCCAGGAACACAATGCTGACTTTCTCATTGCTTCCCGTGTATTTTTACAATTCTCCAGTGGGCTTTAACCAGGTTTACGTGCCCGAGGGTCATGAAACCGACTCAGCACATAAATGACGGTGTAACCAAAGTCACAGTTATGTGGTAATGCGGCGGCCGTATTCTCCTCATAGAGGGTTCGCTATCTAAATCGTCCAAAGCTGCTTGTTCTGGTTTGTTTCCCTGAAAAAAGGGAAATGGGCCTTACAGCAGCATACCAGAGCTGTTATATAACTCAGCATACAGCAGAGGACAAATGGGTTACATACGATTCAGGAGAGAGAGAGAGGGAGAGGGAGAGAGAGAGACATAGAGAGAGAGAGAGCGAGAGAGAGAGAGAGAGAGAGAGAGCGAGAGAATGTTATGTGGTTGAGACTCACCGGGTCTCCTCTCAGTGCTCGATCTCCCTTCAGCCCCGGCTCTCCTCTGATACCCCTGATACCCTGAGGACAACAAGTCAACCTGTCAATCAACCAGCCTGAGGTCAGAGGTCAACGCCTCCAAACATCACTTCATCACATTAAACCACATGTAGACCGTCACGGCTAAAGGGGAATAACTTCTCTGGAATGTGTCATTCCTGTTGCTGCTGAGACAAATGAACTACCACCGGCTGGACTGGTGACCAAGCACCGCATGGAAGATCATGTCTGTTATAATAATAATAATAATAATAATAATAATCAACATACTAACTCTCATAATAATATATTGCTTAATCATTATTAATTTAATTATTAAAATGTCTAATTATTATTATTATCATGATTGCATTGGGAATATTATTATTATTATTATTAGGTATATATTATCATATTATAATTTCTGTTATTAAATATTTAAATTCATTTATTATTCATTGTTTATGATTTAATTACTGATTTAATTATTAATTAGTCTAATTAAATAAATAAACAAACAAATAAATCCAATAATTGGGTGGTGAATGGTGCTGGTTAGATTACATGAAGAGCGAGAGAAGACAATGTCAGCGTTTGATGAGTCAATAAAGAACATACCAGTGAATGAACACGTCTCAGTTACAATAAAAGGGGAAATATGTTAGAAAGTGTAAAGGTTTTACTGGGTTCCCTGGGTTTCCTTTCTCTCCTCGACCTCCGCCTGGTCCTGTTACACCCTGCAAACACAAAACCAGCATGACTCAGCGTGGAGACCAGCACCAACAGAGACATCTTCATCAGCCAGAAGCATCATGAACAATTCTCCTCCTGTTACATCCAAAGACATCATCATAGAGTTCAACTGACTTCCTGACCCTGCAAACATCCCTTTGGATTTGGAGTCAAGTCCGTATCAAGTCTTAGTTTCATAGTTTCAAAAACACAAAGCGCCTAAAGGTGGAAACCCAGAGCCAGATCACAACCCAAATCTAATCCAGTGCTCTTTGGCCCAAAGCCGATCGCTTTCATGGAAATCTGTTAATACGTTTTTCTCAGATGTCCTGCAGACTAACGGGCAAAAACATGACCTCTCTGGCAGAGACGAAAATGAAGAAGAAAAGAAGAAAATGGAGAATTAATTAAAGATTTTAATAATTGATATGATCAATAGTTTGATGACCCAGGTCCTGATGACCCAGGTCCTGATGACCCAGGTCCCTTCAGCATGGTGAGGCTCGTACCTGTTCACCGTTGACTCCGTCCAGGCCGTGCTCTCCCTCGCCGCCCTGCAGCAGGAGGGAATCAGAGCGCTGAGTTCATTTCTTTACGTCTCTCTAACGAGACTCCATCTAGACTCAAATATTTGTCCAAACATTCCTCAGCACATACAACACATGGCGTCACGTCCTTGGTTAATTGAGTTTGCATTCCTCACTCACCCGGTTGCCGCGGTGGCCTCGGTAGCCCTGCAGAGACAGATTAGGTTACAGTGAGCATCAAATTAAATACATTATTATTATTGATAGAAGCAGCTGTAGCAGTAACAGTAACAGTAACAGTAGTATTTATTTATTTTAAGGATATTTCATTTCAGCACATCGATCATCAGCGGCTTCAATCCAAAAGGGTTTGGCCTTCAGAATCTCATGTCAGCCAAAGTTCCTATATGACTGCAGAGACAACCATCACATCAGTACCTTCTGTCCTCTGGTTCCAGCACAGCCCTGGATGCCCTGAGGTCCGCTGGGCCCGGGAAGTCCTCTATCTCCCTGGAAGACACAAACACACCAGCAACAAGCGTTACAACAGGACCAGGACCAGGACCAACAGGACCAGGACCAACAGGACCAGGACCAGGACCCGACCAACAGGACTACTACCTGTTTAACTACCTGGTTGAATGAACATTAGGAAAGACTTACAGCGACTCCCTCCTCCCCTGGGAAGCCGGGGTGGCCCTTCTGTCCAGACTGACTCTGTTGAGGAGAGAACAGGTCAGGAGAGACCAACCAACCAACACCACAGCCCTTTGTTCTCCTCTTGTCTAAACATGTCTTTCTATTCTATCTAGTCTATCATCATGATCCTTTTAGGGTGACCTTTGACCTCCTTACTACTGGCTTTTAATGTTGGTGATCTAGGAACTGAAGCGTATTCTATCGTATTCTAAGTCTCTCTGGATAAAATATAAAAAGTACAAACAGTCGATGAGAAGAAAAGTGAAATTCAGAAAACCCTTAAGAAATGTGTTATACTGACAGCAGTCACCATGCTTGAGACTTTAAATTCTACTGTAAAAGAAGACTTTTTGTCTCATAGCATGAGATGATATATATACAGTTCAGCCTACACCAGCTACAGTCAACTGTCTATTCTAATAAAAACATCTGAGCTGCAAAAACAGGATGAAACGATCTTCTACGAGGCTGAGAGAGATTTTATTTTCAACAGCAGTACAGCCTGCATCGTGACCTGGAATGACCCTGCGTGGACAACGGGACTTAAGGTGAACTAGGTCCTTCTGTGCTGTTCCACCAGGACTGTAGTAGACGTCTGTTTGTTCTCAGCCCGAACCGGCGTCCATGTTGTTTTTGACACCTTTTCAGACATTCCTGACATCATGTTAGAGGTAAAAGGCGTGTGTGTTCCAGTCACCTTTGACCCCGGGGAGCCCCGAGAGCCACGGGTGCCTTCATGTCCGGAGCATTTACACATGACGTTACAGCATTCCCTGTCTGCCACCGTGTCCTGCAAAGAAGAAGAGGGAGAGGGAAAAGGTGAGAGAGGAATAAGTTAGATATGGAATGACACAATTTGTTGACAGCAGTCCGTTTTCAAGGTCCTCAAAAAGTAAACAGCAAAAAGGGTGTGGAGGGTCAGAACCAGTCGAATTAGACAGTGAAACAGATCTTCCACACACTGCCATGCAATTGACATCGAACAGTCCAGTGTAATACTTGGCTAATAAATCTAAGTGTGTGGTAGATCTTTCTCACAGAAGGTAAACAGCATTTCACTATCTCTATAAACCCACTAAAGGTCATTCCTTTACATGTCAAGTCATTTACACATTTTCTCCGTTGCCCCGGGGCAAACTGACAAGCCAAGACAGGAAACCACTTCTGAACAGACGACACATTTGTAAATTCTCTGCATGCTGAAATCTCCCCACTGCTTTCCTCAGCCCCCAACTGTTGAACATGTTAGACTGAAACAAAGCAACAGAATAAACTCAGAAATGAGATATTTCTCTTTCTCTGGGGCAAAAAGCAGAACTGTTTCAGCCTACTCAGAATTAGTTTTAAAATATGCTTCATCTGCAGGCTTGAAAACTTGGACAGCACCAATGTAGATTTTTATTCCATCTGAACAAGTACAAATCATCTCTGTCACATAAAAATGTTTGAGGGATTTCATCAAAAGGTCCAGCATTTATTTCAGGATTAAGTGATCACAGGAAACATACTGTGAAATCCAAAAGTGTCTCCTAAACAGAGAAAGCTGCTGAACGTCTTCACCACCTCCACCCACCACACTCTGAGAAGAACTCATGTAGTTTACTGATGTCACTGCACAGGATTTCTGGGTAATGAAGTCCTTCAAACTTTCAAAAAATTCAAACAGGTGCCACTTGGAGCCGCCACAGTGCGAAGTTGCCTAGTGCAGCTTTAAGTTCATATATTCTTCCCATGACAACAATTAAAGGAGACACTGCTGGGACAGTCCAGTCTCCTGAAAAGAGGTAAATGGTTAAGGTGATTATGAGCGTGAATGACTTACAATCTGTTTGAGAATGGTGCTGCCGACACTCTGCATGCCGATGCTGAGAGGAAGCTTGTAGCCGAACCCTCGACCAAACTCCAGCATTTGGAGCTGGCTGGTGTCGCGGACTCCGTCCAGGGCGATGATCAGCAGAGCACTGACTCCTTCAGAAAATCAGACAGGATGTTGACTTCATGCATCTCTTCTCTTCTAATCGAAATTGTCAATATGTCTCTGCACCAATGTCACCGAGACAAATTCTTACATAGAGGATCACTAACTAGTAACTTTCTGTAACTGTAAAGTTCAGCATCAACAATGTTTTGACCTTAACAAACTCAAAAAGGTTTGAAAGATGTTTTAAGTGCATTTCCGTTTTTTCTTCCACAAAGTAGCAGAATACTTTTCATGGTTTGTTTAATCCTGTCGGTGCCAGATGGGTGGGATGGCCTCAAAGGAGAATGCATTAGGCAGGGAGCGCCAGAAAGTTTAAACAACCGCAGGAAAGTATCTGAAAATCAATTTAGTCAACTTGTTTTCTGACTGATGACTTCCTAGATACTATGTGAATTGTCCTGTTTAACAAATGATAAGAATTACTTAGCTTAGCATAGCATGACATGGCATGACAGGAAACAAAGTGAGAGCAAAGCATTTTGGAAACTCCTCTGCGTCCCACAGGTTTTACCAGATTGCTGCAGAAGCTCTGATTCTTGCTCCAGTTTCATAACATCGTCATCAAGTCCATCTGAGAAGATCACCAGCACCTGATGGACAAGGTTGGTTGCATGTTAGACTGTTAAATCTGAGAGCCCTTTCAAAGAAAATGACACACTATCATTTTATTTATAAATTGTTTCAAGCGAGAGATCTGACTGATGATTCCCAGAAAGCACGACTAGCTGGTTGTGTATAACCAGGGAGCTAGTTAATAATGTGTCTTGCTTCCTCCTGTTTTTATTCTTTGAAGCAAACCATTTAGCATTAGGGTTATATACAATACACATGCCTTGGTAACCAATGTATAAAAGCCATAGTACCCAAGAGGGTGTTGTTTACTGTGGTAATGGGTGTGATGGTGATACAGCCAGGGTATTATTATAATAAAAAGAGTAATTTCACATTTTGTCATTTATCAAATATTCTGATTGCTTCATGTGCACATAAAAAGTGTTTTAGAAGATAAGCAACATTTTGTGGCTACTTAAAATTTAAAAGACCAAAAATTATGGTTTACGTGATAATTCAATAATAATCAATATATATTGTAACTCTCAGAATCAACATGGAGAACCCTCTACTAATGCTTTGGGCAGTGCATAGACCTCATCAGTTCTAACACATAAACATAAGAATATAGAAAAATATCACCTTTACAAAACAAAAGGTCAATAGACTGGGATTTCAACACAATAAATTGGTGCAGAGATGTTTTCATGTATGCAAGGCTATGTGTTTTATCTCCCAGACTCACCTTCACGCCAGCATTGGACTCTGTCTTGAACTTGTGTTTGAAGGACTGCAGCAGAGCGGTGTTGAAGTAGGTGGCTTCAGACATCTGCAGGTTCATGACCTTCGTCACCACATCCGTGTTGTAGCCCTCAAAGTTAAAGTCGTCCAGGGTACGTCCATCACTAGCCACCAGTCGGAAGGCAAGGTTGGGCTTGATGGGGGTGGGTCCGACGCAACACAGACCCTGCAGGCTGGAGACATAGTGGACGATCTCTGGCAGGAAGCTCTGGAGCTTGGGCAGGCCGCTGACCAGGGCTGCTCCAGTCCTTTGAGAAATATCGAATCCCATGGCGATATCAATGCTGCAGCCTACAGAGGAAATAGCATTATCATTGGCAATCATTCAGTATGATTTAATAGTACCTAACAAAGTCGCAGTCTCACTTCTCCTCAACTCACCAGGTGCATCGCCAGGTTTGGATTTGCAGATGGTGTCAACCACCTTTTGCTTGATGTTTGCCAAAGTGCCAAAGGTCTGCACAGTGAATAGCCTCTCTGTGTTGCCAGTAATCTGCAGGAGCTCCAGATCATGGACGTCTCCAATGCCGATGGCAAACACCTCAACCCCCAGAGCTCTGAGTCGGTCAGCTGCATCCTCCACATCATCCTGAGAGTCGCCATCTGTGATCAGCACCAGATTCTGGGAAATCCCGGCAGACTTGCGGCTACCATGTGACGCCTGGAAATAGTCTTGAATGAAATCCAGGGCCTGTCCAATGTTGGTGCCTCCACCGAGCTGCTGCATGGCGAGGATGTGTTGGTTCACCTCTGCCTCGGAGTAGAACTGGTTGAGGTAAAACTCCTTCTGAGGAGTGCTGCTGAACTGGGCAACTCCAACACGCACTAACTCCTCACTGACTTTGAAGGACGTCACCAGTTCTGTCATGAACTTCTTCATGGTGATGTAGTCAGATGGGTTGATGCTGCCTGACTGATCGATCAACATGACCAGGTCAGCCTTCTGTTTTTCACAGGCTGCCAAAGCAAAGCAAGGGAAGGTAATTTATGTGTATGAGTGTGTGCACAAGTTGCTGCTATATAAGTATGGGTACCATTAAATAATTGTCCCTGTAACTACACATTGCTAAATTTACAAAGTACTATTATTCCAAGAAGGGCTGAGACACTTCATTTCCCTATACCTGTGTGCTATCAAATTTGTCACAGTTCTACAGCACTTTAGAAATCCAGAAATCATGACTAATTAATAAAATTAAGTAAAAGTTAGATTATTGCAAAAATCTAACTTGAACTGTGAATCTTCACATCTTAGCTGTGGATTTTTACACAATCCTCTGCTCATATTCTGAACTGTATATCATCACCACAAAAGCAGAATGAGACTGTACACAATTTGTGCTTGTTGTCTCTTACCTGGCTTAGTGTTATTGCAGAGGACATGAGAAATATTTGTGTATAGAGTTTCCAGGGCATCAAAATTGTCCACGTAGAAAACCCTGGACGTATCGCCACCAGCCATGATCTCCAGCTGAGGCTTGTTGGCTCCTTCCACTCCTATACTGAAGACACGGATCCCCTTTTCTTGCAGTGCCACTGACGGTGACTCCAGGTTGTTAGGATCTGTAGCATCACCATCTGTGATCACCATAAGAATCTGAGGCACCTGGAAGGCCTTTCGGCCACCATGTTCGCTATCAAAGTACTGTAAAGCGTACGCCAGAGCCTTGCCCGTGTAGGTGTCCCCATATGGTGACTTCAGTGCTGCTATGGCATTAAGAACTTGTCTTTTGGAGTAATACTGGTTCAGAGTGAACATGGATTTGGGGTCATTGGAGTAGAGAATGACCCCAAAGCGAGTCAGCTTCTCGCCAACAGTGGTTTGGTTCACCATTGACTCCATAAACTTCAACATGCTTCTGAACTTGGGCAGGGTTATGCTGGTGGAGCCATCCACCAGGAAAATAATGTCAGCCACTTCTGTCTTCTTACACTCTGGTTGAAGAAAAGGGACAAAGACAAGGGGGGAAAGGGTAAAAAAGGTGAGGAATCAATTGACTTCTTCATCTGCATCCCCTCCCTGCAAGCATATAGACATACTGAGGGTGGTGGGTGTGGTTAGTAGGGAGGGGGAAATTCGCCCCATGCTCTTTTTTTCCTAGTAAGGTTTTTCCTTGTCCTCACTGAGGGTCTCAGGTTGGTGGTGCTGGTTAGGCTGGATTAGGCTACGTAGGTTAGGTAGGCTTGTTATGTCTTTTCAACGTGACATTTTCTGTCTTGTTTCATTCTGTTTGAGTTTGTTTTCTTACTGTATTGTATTGGTCTGTGATAGGTTATTGATTAAATAAATATAGGTAAGCGTTGTTCTCTGTAAACTCCTTTGAGACATACTTTGTGATGAAAGGCTATATAGATAAACTTGGCTTGACCTGTCCACCTGTTATGATAAAACTGAATTCTGGTCAGAACAGACATTCTGACCAAATGTAAACTAGAGAATCTCACAGATTGCAGCTTTCATCTTGATCACAAGTGAAATTACAAGAACTATTTAACTCTTCTGTCTAGTCTGTATACTCTGCCTGCCAAAATCTGTACCTATTGCACGTCTGACCGTCCTGGTAGGGGGATCCCTCTCTGATTAGCCCCTCCCTGTCTGAGTAGCCCTCCCTCTCTGAGTAGCCCCTCCCTCTCTGATTAGCCCCTCCCTCTCTGATTAGCCCCTCCCTGTGTGAGTAGCCCTCCCTGTCTGAGTAGCCCTCCCTCTCTGATTAGCCCCTCCCTCTCTGAGTAGCCCCTCCCTGTCTGAGTAGCCCTCCCTCTCTGATTAGCCCCTCCCTGTCTGATTAGCCCCTCCCTGTCTGAGTAGCCCCTCCCTCTCTGATTAGCCCCTCCCTGTCTGAGTAGCCCCTCCCTCTCTGAGTAGTCCCTCCCAAGTTTTCTTCCATTCTTTCCCCAAGGTTGGGGGATGTCGTGTGCCACCATTTATTGTTTTCACACTATGGGCATTATGAAGCCCTTTGAGGATTTGATTTGATTGTATATATTAGCCTTTTCACTAGATGTTTCTGTTAGCTATCTTACTCCTATACATGGAGGAGATAAGTTATATCAATGTTGTTGCAATCCCTACTGTCTGATTGATAGAAGTCATAGATTACTTAATGCCCCTTTAAAAGACAGTTTCAATGGAATTACCCACTAGTATTCAATTCCATGTAATAATCCAAATCTGTTCTCACCTCTCTCGAGATCGCAGAGCTTCATGGCCAGCTCGCTCTCCAGGTCCTTCAGTGCATCAAAGTCCCTCTCAGCATAGACTCTGTCCTGCGAGCCACTGATCTCTAGCAGCTGAGTTGTGTTGGCATTCACCACCCCGATGGCGTAGATCATCACCCTCTTGGCCCTCAGAGCTGCAGCAGGGCTGCTGACCTCGTCCTGGGCCTCGCCGTCTGTTATCACTATAAGGTTCTGCCTCAGATCCGGACGGCCTCCTTTGAACGCTTCAAAATACTGCGAAATATCAGCAATGGCACCGCCTGTGTGTGTGCCGCCCCCTATCTGCCGCATACCATCTATGGCTCCAAACATTTCAGCTTTGGTATAGTAACGGTCGAGAGGGAATTCCAGTCTTTGGCTGGTGCTAAACTGTACAATGCCAATGTGCACCTCATTCCGCCCAATGACAGACTTGGTGATGACTGATTTCATGAAATCTTTCATTTTCTGGAAGTCTTCTGGGTTGATGCTGCCGGAGCTGTCAATCAAGAAAAGGAGGTCGCCTGGTATGTCTTTACAAGCTGTGGACAGAGTAACAGGGAACTGTTGGTGCACTATTTCTCTCTTACTCTTGCTTTTCTTGTCTCATGCATTCAGTGGTGATTCCATGTAAAGCTGTGATTCTACGTGAAGCACTTTTTAACCTTATTTTAAGTACTATATACATAGTAGCATTGTCATTATTATTCTTATTCTTATTCTTATTATAATATATACATTCTCTCACTCTGAAACCTCGAAATCTCGCTCTGTGATTCATAACAAACAGAAAATGTATTATGCCCTGAAACATTGCTAGTATTATTCAGCATACTTGCAAAATGTTTCCATAGAAACACAATGCTTCCAACGGTCAATAACTACCAAATATAGAATATGCAAGCGTGCCTTTTAAAAGAACAACCCAGCTTCCCTTACCGTCTTCTGAACAGATGTCTGTGATAATGTCGTCCTTGATGGGCTTCAGGGCATCAAAATTATTGACAAAGAATGTCTTCTTGGGGCTGCCGGCAATTTGTCCCAGCTCAGTCTTGTCTGCGTTTTTCACCCCAATGGCATAGATGATGACACCCTGCGCCCTCAGTTGGTCTGCAGGAGCCTTGACCTCATCGGCAGACTTCCCATCAGTGATGACAATCAGGTACTCTGGGACTTTGTGACCACGGCTGGCCATTGCTCTCGCAAAGTTGGGACTCATGAATGACAGCGCTGCACCTGTCTGGGTCCCGCCTCCTATTTGCTTAATATCCTCCACAGCTTTCTCCACTGACTTGGCATCTGTGTAGGTTGTCAGGTCAAATTCCAAGTTTGGTGAATCTGCGTATTTTGCAACTCCTACACGGATGTGTTGTGGCCCAATACGGAACGTATGGATAAACTCAATGATGAACTTCTTCATGTCATGGAAATCATTTGGGGTAATGCTTCCTGAGTGGTCGATAAGGAAGAAGATGTCTGCTTCATCTGTTTGTACACAGCCTGGAAAGGAAGGACAGCAAGAATGGCACTTAATAAAGTTCATTTCCCCACATATCCCATTCTCAGATTTTTCTCTTTACTAAACTTTACAAGCACCAAGTAATGACTTTTCCTTTAAACTTTCACCATATCTTAACCTTTATATTAAGGATTTCATTGAAATTAAAATAAGCAAAGCCACTATTCAAAAAAAACACAAGCTCAAACCTTCTTTGATGCCCGTTCTCCTTGTACTGATTGTGATTGCCTGGCGAAATATGTTATGGCACATGACCTTCTTCAGGCTCTGCTCCAGGGTTTTCAGCTTGGCGAAACTGTCCACAGTAAACACATGCTTCTTGGAAGGATGAGACGCAATTTGGACTAGCTCAGTCTCAACGGCACCTTTGATCCCTACAGCATAAACGGTGATGCCAGCTCGACGGAGATCAGCTGCCTCTGTGCTCACATTATCCTGGGATTCACCGTCTGTGATCACCACTGCCACCTGCTGGACGCCCTGGCTTTTTCTGCTACCTCTCTCCTTGACGAAGACTTGCTCTCGAGCAAACTTCAGGGCAGCTCCAGTGCTGGTACCACCTCCACGGTAAGGCAAGATCTTGATGAACTGAAGGATCTCACTCTTGTCATTAAAGGTGTTGAGGTAGGCCTGTGCCTTGGGCCTGTCGCTGAACATGACAATGCCCACTCGGACTCTCTTTGGACTGACATCTAGGCCATCCACGATCTTGTGCAGGAAAGTGCGCACCAGCTGGAAGTTGTCAGTTCCGATGCTTCCTGACTCATCAACAATGAACACGATGTCTGCCAGCTTGGCTGTTTTGCAATCTGTGAGAGAGTACGCAATCTTTGGTTAGGGCCAAGGTTATTAGTACCAGCCTCCAGTACTCCAGTCCTGTCTACTCAACTTCTTAGATAACTTATGTATTACTGTCCACCTATTATGAAGAACAGTCATTAAGTCATTGAATCTAGTGTCTAAATTTGTATTGGTTATAAACATATTAGTATGATACTGAAGTTACATTTCTAAATAGATTGTGGATAAGCTGTAGGACACTTTCAAACACTAAATCCCATGTAAAGCAACATTTTAGTTAATTGAGTTTCCAAAAGGTGAATAATTCAGTGATAATAAAGAAACCTTCCTCACCTACAGTAAGAGGGGTCATCTCTTCCTCAGTCTCAAAGAGAGTCTTCAAAATAGGTACAATGCTGGCAGACTGGTATATGTACGGAGCAGTGGCTACTACCTTCATTAGATTCAGTGTTGTAGAGCCTAGGCCTATCCCCACCACGGTTACCCCTTCAGCCTTCACCAAACGGGACGTATTAAACACATCATCAGCCGAATCTCCTCCAGACACGACAACCAGGTACTGCCGGAAGCCTTGGTCTTGCCGGCTACCGGCCTCACTGGTGAAAAAGTGTCTGTGGGCGTAGTGTAAAGCACTACCCATGTTACGGGACTCGTTAGACAATTTGCGCTGGCGGAAACGCCGGACAGCGGGCGCTGTCTCCTCTTTGGTTTTGTGAGCATTGAGGAGGAATTCAACCTTGGTGTCTTGGCCAAACTGGGCCAAACCAATGCGATGAGCAGAAGCTCCAATGTTGAGTTGGTTGACCAGTCGGACAAGGAGGTTCCTGGTCTGCAGGAAGTCTGTTGTAGTCATGCTGCTGTCCACCAGGAAGAAAATGTCTGCAAACCTTTGAACCAAGGCTGAAAAAAGGGTTACAACAAAACTAGATTAGAGAGAAGGAAACTGGCTTTTCTCCTTTAGGATGCAGTGGACAGTAAATCCAATAATTGATCAGCCATTTTCATTACTTTACCAGACAGCTATGAATTTTAGTATAGATCTGTTTTCCCTATTATTAAATAGGTGGTTGGCTCCCCCCACCTGAATGAGCTGCCATTCCATGAACAGAATTCAGTTGACAATGTTGTCATTGAAGACGTTTCATGTCACATGGTCTATGGTGGGACACTTTCCTAGCATACCCTTGTATACGCTGCTTGCCCAAACTCGGCATCTATTGCACGCCCAACCTTCCTGGTAGGGGGATCCCTCTCTGAGTAGCCCCTCCCAAGGTTTCTCCCAATTTTCCCAGTGAGGGTTTGTGGGAGTTTTTCCTTGTCCTCTGTGAGGGTCTAAGGCTGGGGGATGTCGTGTACTAACCATTTATTATTTTCACATGTTGGGCACTGTGAAGCCCTTAGAGACTGTAACGGTGATTAAGGGCTATACAAATAAATGTGATTTGATTTGATTTGATTTGATTTAGCATGCCAAGAAAACATATCTGTGGAACGCTGGTTCCCACACAAAACTTGCACGACAGCAAGTTCAAGTTCAAGTTCGTCTCTTAATGTTGCATGTTTTGGCTGACGCTGCATTATCACTGGCTGACCTCAAAAGTCAGTGGAACTAGAGCGTCCTAAAGTAATCACTATAGAACTAGTGGTTGTTATGTCTGCAGGCTTGGAGCAGTTGCCTGAATGATGTAGAAAATATACGCTATTGGAAAACCGCACTAACATGATCTTTAAGTTGATGAACATGTCAGGTCCTGAGACTGTAGGCCATCCCAAGGTCTAGCCTACACCCAGGACGTGGAGTGCCCTGGTTGGTAAGAGTTTAGGTTGGCAACCTTGTCATCTTTTAAATTCTCCCGTAAAACATTTTTACAGATAGACTTTTGTATAGTTGTTTTTCTTGAATATATTTCCTCCTCATCATGTTCCATTGCTAATTAGTAGTATTTAGTATATTTAGTGCAAAATAAATGGATAAATGGAAAAAACATATTGTGTGTCTCACAACTCTTTGCCTTACCTAGCCTCTGATCCTCCATGGAGACACAAACTGTTTGCAGCAGACCCTCAGTCACCCTCTGCAGAGCCTGGTAGTTAGCAATGCTGAACAGAAAACGGTCGTGGGGCCGGTTGGTGATGGCCTGGAGCTCCACCATGTTGGCTGCTCCCACCCCAATGCCAAACACAATGACTCCCTGCTTCCTCAGAAGCTGGGCGGGCACCAACACGTCATCCGAGGAGTCCCCGTCCGTGATGACCACAGCGATCTGAGGTACCCGCTGGGCAGCGCGGCTCCCGGCCTCAGCAGTGAAATATTGTGCCTGAAGGAAGGTGATGCCTTTGCCTGTAGCCGTACCACCGGTTCGGTAGGGCAGTTTGTCCACTTCAGCCAGCAGGGATTGTTTGTCCATATGATCCTTCAGCAGAAACTCCTGATGAGGCTCGTCGCTGTACTGTGCCAAGCCGACCCGAACCTTGTCTGCGCCGATGTCCACACCCTCGATGAACTTACGGAGAAACTGCCGGACCTCCTGAAAATTATCGATGCCGATGCTGGAGGAGCCATCAACCAGGAAGACGATGTCAGCCACACTGGCTTTGGCACATTCTGGAGAGGAGGGGTGAGAGAGTTAGCTTGTGGAGTGACAGGTTGGAGAATGTTCACTGTGTGTGTGTGTGTGTGTGTGTGTGTGTGTGTGTCCACCAAAAGACACTCCACCAAAAGTAACAGATTTGAGGATTTACATGTTGTTAATATTCTATTGACATATTCTATCTAAGGGTTTTGAAATAGTTTATATTGTTATATTAGATACAACCTTTTGCTAAATGGTTAAGCTGTGTTTGTTTTTCCAAGTTCACATTCCAAGGTAAACTCAACTCATTTATTTTCACATGCCGATCAGATGTGTTACAGAGATAAATATGTTGAACATTATTTTTCTGATAATAAAATTAAACCTAAGAGACCAAAGATCCTGGGAGTCTTAAGGTGTTGAGTATGAATGATTTTTTATCTAGGCTCCTTATTTGACAAATAAGGAAGCAGGCTTCCAAAAAATGGATGGGGAAAGTGAATGAGTAAGGATGTCCCCTCCATCGACATCTACCATCAATGTGCCCTTGAGCAAGGCACTAAATGCCCCACTGCTCAGTGGCCAACAGAAGAAGTGGTTGTACTGGCCACACTGGGCAGCTCCCAGTGTGAATGTGTGGAACTGTACGGATGTGAACCCAGGCATTGTATGTGTATGTTCTTCAAGCTGAGTAAATAAAGGTTTAAAAAGCCATTTGATTTAACAAATCCTCGCTGTGTGCTAGCAGTATGTGTCACCTTGAACCATGATACAAGGCACATGAGATTGGTATCCCTTTAGGGAATTTCCCATTCACTCAGGTGAATTTGAACAGGGTGTTGGCCATTTAGATTTCTGGAGAAAAAAACCTTTCAGTATTTCCATTTGGCCAGAGCAATCATCAGTGCTTCACACTATCACTCTCCAGATGTATTGCTAATAAAGTTGGGTCATTGAATCGCCAAGAGCTGTGTGGTATTACACGTATTACCTTGAACCATGAAGGAGAGTTGTCGTTTGGCTTCCTCCACAGTCGTACACAGCGTCTGGACGATACTCTGTGAGATTCCCTGCAGTGCTGCAAAGTCTGACACGCTGTAGACATGCTGGCCACGCGGCTCGTTAGCTATCTCCCTCAGCTCGTCTTCATCTGCATCTTTGATACCAATCGCATACACAATGATTCCCTTTCTCTTCAGATCCTGGGCGTGGGACTCCACGTTGTCCTGTGATTGGCCGTCGGTGATCACCACGGCGATCTGCGGCACATTGTACCTGGCCCTGCTTCCGGCTGCTTCCACAAATTGCTCGGACAGCATGAAATCCAGGCCCAGACCCGTCTTGGTGCCGCCCCCCTTGTAAGGCAGGTTGCTGATGTACTGGAGGATGTCTTCCTTATTCTGATGGGAGTTGAGCAGGAACTCGGTACGCGGCGTGGTGCTGTACTGGACCAGGCCGATCCGGACATGGTCAGGCCCAACGTCGAAGCTGTTGACCAGCGTGTAGAGAAACTGACGGATCTGCTCAAAGTTCTCGGTACCAATGCTCCACGATCCATCCACCAAGAAGACGATGTCGGCCACAGCCTCTTGAGTGCAGACTGAAGGACGGGAGAGCAGCCGGCCATCAGGTCAGAGACAAGTGGGGAACTGCAGGATGCTACTATGATAGCACTTACTGCCAGGGTGGTTCCTGGTTCTTGGAAGGGTGACATGGGTGCCAGCATGATCTACAACTATAAGTGGCGTGTTGCACAGGGTGTTTGCATGGTGGAGGAAGGGGAGAGCAGCTTGCCGTCAAGTCATGGACGTTTTCCAGATGGAAGAAGGGATCTACAGCAAAAGCACTCCAGGGTGTTTCTCAGAAGCGTGGCATGGGTGCAAAAGCGTGAGCGTGATATAGGAAGAAGCGGTGTGCTTGCGCATGGTGCACATTGCCCTCGAACAATGTTGAAAGTGCATACAGTGATATACAGGCTGTTGACCCAGCCCTGTACAAGACGGAGGCTGGACTCTGGAATGACTCCAAGCCTCTCTTCTCTAGAAATGTTCAAAATCAATTCATAGCTTCAAACCTGAACCCCTAACATTTATGTACTTAAATACCTGGCAATCAGAGCCATAATGCCATTAATGTGTGTTACTGTGAACCAGCGAAGGAACATGCGTGCAGGGTTAGTAATGGTGCTCTTTAGGTGCTCATAATGAACGTGAACTTCATAACTCACCACTCCATTCTGTTCTGTAAGGCCCAGTATGTGCGTGTGAACAGGTAGGTGTGTGTGTGTGTGTGTGTGTGTGTGTGTGTGTGTGTGTGTGTGTGTGTGTGCGTGTGTGCGTGCATGCGTGCATTTACATGCATTTCTGTGTATATACTTGTGTAGATTGGTTCTACAGATGTTGTGAGCTGATGTAATCCTTTACATTCTGGTATGCAGGAACTTAAGTCATAGCTGGGTAATCACACCCACCTGTTCGCTGAGCGGCGTTGCCATAGAAACACGCTGCTATGATGAGGCTGAAGAGAAGACCCCGCCTCCCCTCCATGCTGGAATGGCTCTCAAGTTCCTCTCTACCTACAACACACAGAGACTTGACTTTGAATGCAGAGAACAAAAACATATTTCCCATCTGGAATACATTAGAACACTTTCATCCACAGCGTATTATGTTACCAATACTGCATACATTGTAGTAAGGGTTGTCCCAGCAGGAATGGATCCCTAACCCTGGCATTGGTAGTGCATTGTTCTACTCACTGAGCTACACAGGACCACTAGCTGTAATGACAGACTGCAGAACACATAAAAAAACAATGTGATACTGTCTAAGGTCAGACATATTGGAGAGCCTACAGTCTCTTTGGAGGCAGAATAAGAAGAACTGCCTGCCAGTGTTAAACTTCAATGGCAAAGAAGGAACTCTAAAATATGAACAGCAATGACTTCTTCTGGTCAGCAGGCTAGCTAACCAGCGTACCTAGATAGCTATGCTATACTTGAATTTGGAAGGTCAGCTCGGCTAACTAGCTAACCTAGATAATTTAGTATGGCCAGATTGCATCTTTTTTTGGGCTTCAGTCGCATGTTACTTAGCCAGAGGGAGTTTCTGCCTCTGAGAAATGTTTGGAGTACGAAAACTCCAATCTACTCTTGCTTCCTGTATTTGTCACCATTTGACAGTTTGCTTTGTCACAATCACCATTCTGCTTTTGAGAGCATACGCAATGTGTGATCGCGATGTGATTTGGAAACCAGGCTATCAGCATCATAAACTATCAGCCTCATAAGATTTGAGGACCATGGAGGGCCACTTTTGGCAGTGTGAGTATAATTATACAAACTAAGTGTCCCTAATTCAGGACTTACAGTGTCATGAACTCATCTTCTCCTACAATATAAGACCACAAAGGGACCATGGGGACTTTAGACAGTAAATTAAGTGTGCATGGCAATCTCCAATCTGGTCTATATTAGAGCAGCAATATAAATCACTTCAGAACCCAAGGGAATGTGGTGCAGCTCATGATTGTAAGAATATGTGTGTCTGTATGTCTGAAAACAGTTCCCTGTAATCCATGTGTGCATGGCAATGAGATTTCCTTTGAACATGTTTGAAGTCAGTCAGCCTTTGTATTAAACCCAAGTCTGGATGGGGTATGAGGGATTAAACCCAGACCTGGAAAGGGTATGAGGGATTAAACCCAGGTCTGGATAGGGTATGAGGGATTAAACCCAGGTCTGGATAGGGTATTAGGGATTAAACCCAGGTCAGGATAGGGCATGAGGGATTAAACCCAGGTCAGGATAGGGTATGAGGGATATAATGTAATGTAATATGATTATATTACAGATTACCAGGCAGCCAAACGTTTCCATATGAACCTGGCAGAGTCCTGCTAGTTTGTCTTGGGTCCTGATAGTTTGTCTTGGCCTTCAAACATCATGATTTCTTTTACTGAGTTAATTTCCTGTGACAGCTGGCGAACGGCTGGCGAACGGCTGTGCCATGCTGATAGCACGCCATGACCAAACGGGAACAGCGAGACGAGGATAAACATTCACAACCACCTACAGTAATAAAGAGTGGGGTCTTAGTCAGCTGATCCTGGAGGCTGCAGCCAGCACATCAGAACCTCTGGACTCAAGAGGTGATCCTCAAACCCTCCTTGTTTTATTTAGTCTCCATCTTTGGTGCTCAGCGCTCATTTCTGTGGTGCTTCTCACTGCACTTCCCAGAGATCACCTGTCAATCAAATGTTTCTGTTTGTTTGGAATCAACAGAAGAAGAACTGGGTAGTTAGCATGAGCAGCGATAGCCACCATGGCTGAACAGACAAAGAAAAGAGCGCCACCTACAGGAACTCAAACTCCATCAACAGGAAATCCAAGGAGAAAGACGTCACAGTACTGGACACACTGTTTGATTGACAGGTGAGGAACACCACAGTGAAGAACACCACAGTGAAGAACACTACAGTGAGGAACACCACAGTGAAGAACACCACAGTGAAGAACACCACAGTGAAGAACACCACAGTGAAGAACACTACAGTGAGGAACACCACAGTGAAGAACACTACAGTGAGGAACACCACAGTGAAGAACACCACAGTGAAGAACACCACAGTGAGGAACACCACAGTGAAGAACACCACAGTGAGGAACACCACATTGAAGAACACCACAGTGAAGAACACCACAGTGAGGAACACCACAGTGAGGAACACTACAGTGAGGAACACCACAGTGAAGAACACCACAGTGAAGAACACCACAGTGAGGAACACCACAGTGAAGAACACCACAGTGAAGAACACCACAGTGAGGAACACCACAGTGAGGAACACCACAGTGAAGAACACCACAGTGAGGAACACCACAGTGAGGAACACTACAGTGAGGCTGAGAGACAAAGATGGAGACTGAATGGATTACCACTGTAAAGTATGTTCATATTATTGTGGAACCAATGGCAGGGCGGTCTAGTGATTAGAGGTGCTGTCCTGTAACTGAAAGGTCACAGGTTGGATACCCAGCAGCCATGTGTACCATCAAAGTGCCCTTGAGCAAGACACTGAACCCCCACCTGCTCTGTAATTGTAAGACTGTCAGCTGAACATCTCAGAGGAATACGAAGCGATATCAACTGTAAACATCAAACAGCTGCAGCAAGATGTGAGTTGAAGCTGCATTGTTCCCAAACCATGAGACCATATGAAGAATGGAGCCAGACTGTAAAGTGTTTTCATTTCATCTAAATACATCAGATATAAATGGAGATACGAGAAAAACACGCTGCAGCACCACCCTGATAACAGGCAGCTGGAACATGGAGCGTCTGGAGAAACGCTCCTGCTGTCAAGAGGATGAAACCTCAACGCTGTAATATAACATTACATTACATTTTTATATTACATCAACAAGTACAGATTGTGTCCAGTTCCATCTAGATTGATCAGGTTATTCATTATTGATCAGGTTATTATTTAACACAGAGAGACTTTCCTTCCTTCCAGGTAAAATCTGCCAACATTACTGGAAACCTGCAGCTTGAATAACTTTATTAATATTAATACAGGGCTTTTGCAGTATTCATATTTCAAATAGAGGCTAAGCGTCACTTCCCAGATCACAAACATTACCAGCAGCCAGTAGTGAGGAGGTCAGAGGTCAGAGATCACAGCAGCCTGACAATAGATGGAACACTAATGATGATGGAGCTGCTACAACGGATGGGCGGCTGTGGCTCAGGGGGTAGAGCAGGTCGTCCACTAATCGGAAGATCGGCGGTTCGATCCCAGGCTCCTCCAATCCGCATGTCGAAGTGTCCTTGGGCAAGACACTGAACCCTAAATTGCTCCCGAAGCTGCGCCTTCGGTGTGTGAATGTGTATGAATGGTTAGTTTCCCCTGATGTGCAGGTTGGCACCTTACATGGTAGCGCCCTGCCATCAGTGTATGAATGTGTGTGAATGGGGTGAATGTGAATGTAGTGTAAAGCGCTTTGAGTGGTCGGAAAAGACTAGAAAAGCGCTATATAAGTACAGTCCATTTACCATTTACCATGTGAGCTGAGGCATCAGAAACAAACTGATGTTGCAGCCAACCAAACTCACAGAACGCCCCCCAAGCCGATGCCTCCCTGACTTCCCAGCATCCTCGGAGCTTCCTAGGAACCCTGCGGCTCCCACAGCCAACCAGAACCAAAGCCACCAATAAACCAGTCCCATCTGCCCATCTGGCTGTGGTTACATAACGGTGCCATTTCCTGCCATCTGAGAGCATCAGACATGTCTGGCCGCCGAGTCACGCCACAGAACGGATGGACATTTGAATTCTGCATGGAGTCGTCCTTGGAGTGCCACCTCAGGGAGGATACGATGAAGAACAGACCTTACTGGGTTTTATCTCTTCCTCCTCTCCTCCCTCCTCACTCTCACCAGGATAATACTTTTGAGTTGAAGAGTTTCATTCCAAAAAGAGATATTCACCATTTAAACAAAATCTGCTGCCTATTCCAGGAAAACGATTTCTTGCAGAAAAATGAGTCTCAATATTCCTGAAGGCAACGTTTTAAAGGATTTCACCATTTTAAAGGTGACCATCCTTTTTGGTGGTGGATATTAAGAGTGTTGGAATGAAACATATCAACCCTTTTATTTGAATTCACCTTCAGTATTTCTGTCTCACTCCTCCTTCTCCTCATACTTCACCCACTCCTTTAATTTCTCCTTCACAGTGTCTCCTACTCCTGCTCTCTGACTCCTTTCAAAAACTCAAAGGCATGGAGTGGAAGTGAAAGAATGTGAACTTAAAGGCACATCAATGAATTCTTCAGACTTCGTGGCGATGCACTTCATGGTATTAAATTCAACTCAGCTGAATGGGATTACACGTGAGAGCAGCAGGATTTCTCTTCTCATGAAACCACACCTCCTCTTCTCTTCAGGCCTCCAAATGTAAAAAGAGCATCGTAGAAGTGACAATAACCAGAGCTTGTACGTGAGCATGTTCGCTGAGTGCATGTTTCCATCTTTGCATGTGTGTGTGTGTGCACCCCCCCCCCCCCCTGTGTTTAGCCACATGCCACATGGTTGAGGCCCCAAGAGTTGAGGAACCAGGGTTCTCTCTAATGCGAAGCATGTGAACATAATCAAGCTACAGTGGTCCAATGACAGTTGATTGAGAGGCGGGGCTCTGCATCTTTTACCCACTGAGATGTATTTACACGGACCTCCATGCTTCGTTCCAAACATATTTATCTAACCAGTTCAAGCCGGTCTTTTCCGGTTCAGCGCTGTGGATGGAGTGTTTGATGTTAAAGAGAGGGGCCTCTTTGTTTAGAAGTCTCCTGGTCCAAACTGATGTGGACATACAGGATTGACTGCAATGTTGCAGCATCTTATATTTTTCTCTCACTGATGACATTATGCTCCAGATGGTCTTCTGGAGTTGGGGTGTGAAGTAAGAAGTCCCTGACTGGGAAATAGAGGTAGCTGTGAGACGCAAGGTTCAAACTCATGAGTACATGCAGTCAAGTAGAGTTGGTTTTGGAAAGTCAAGCCAGGACTTGAAGAGCAGTTGGCTCAGTGGTGCAGCCAGGTTTGAGACGCTGCTACAGCTAAACCCTGGCCACGCTGTTCATGATGCTTTCCTTCTCTTTATTATATTTATTCTACTCTTAAGTTTCACTCGTGTTGTCAGTTTCTTTGGAAGTCCTGTGATGTGTGAAACCAAGAGAAAGCGTCTGACTGGCAGAGCTTCAGTGAGATCAGTGGGACAGCATGGTGCTGTGGGATCCTTCAAACATACCATAATATATCTGCGGAGGTCCAGCTGCTGGAGACTTCTGGCTTTTAAAACTCACTTTCTGGCCGGTACTCTGTTTTGGACCGAAAACTCCCCACCATTGGGATTTGGATAGTGGTACAAGCGAGCGACTGGCATCATCAATACATTTCAGCGACAAAGCTAAAAGCCTCGTTCTGAAGCCAAAAAAGCAAAAGCCAAAACAGTTGTATTATTTATCATGATGATCTATTACCTCTGTTGGATCTCTTATCTGATCAGCTAGCTAGCTCAAGGGGCTGGGAGGGGTGGGGGGTGGACAGAGACCTGTGAAGGAGATTATCATCTATCAATGTTGTTATAATTCCCATTGGTTGCTGATAGAGGTCAATACAGGGCCCCTTTAAACAAAGTGATAATCTGGGTGTATAGTTCTGGAGTCCTTGCAACCACGTGCTTTCATGTACAGGCCTGCAGACACATGGCTTTTACCACTGCCTTATGGGTATTATCTGCTCGTGTGGAATGTGTCTTCGACCAATCAGAATGCTTGTTTAAAACCGGTTTTATGATGACCATTAAAAGATCATTGCATTAATGCTGCTCAAAATCCGAGCGTGTTTTTATGAAGAACACATTTAAAAAAAGCCAATAACTATCAAAGCACACAGCTGCTCGCTCTGCTCGCCCTCTTCGCCATCGTCTGTCTACGCTGCCGTTGTTCTACAGACCCACCAAGAGGCGCACCACCTCGCCGGAGGCAGTCATGCTCATCAACAAACCAATTAAGGACTGACCCTGGCCTGAGATTACCCAAACACTTAGAGACTCCACATCTTGAGAGCACATGTGCACACGGAGCGTCATGTATTTAGTCTCCCATCTCAACACACCCTGCGCTCCCACTCGGTGTCTTTTTGCGTTAATACACCGGAACAAACACCATGATTGGATTCACATGTCTGCACCGATGTCACCAGACCAAGTCATGCACATTTATTGCAGTTTGTGATTAAAGTGATTCTGAATTAAGGATGGTCCTTTGGTTTAGGACTCTCTAGTCAATATTTGAACCTACAGTCAGGAGCTGGATGAACTGGGAATAATACATACATGAATAAAGTTGTCTCCCATTCATTCTCTATGGAGCCGCTTCATGCTTCATACCTGATGTCTTTGTTGTCATTCCTCTAACTTTGGGACGGATCAAAGGGAAAAACACACATGGATTCACTGACTCATGAATTCACCTGATAGGGTGTGATGCGGTCTTTTCCTGTGACAGCAAACCACATATCTCCAAAAGGTAAGTTCATCAGCAAGGAAAGAAATAAAAGAAAGAAAGAAAGAAAAAAAGAAAGAAACGTGGTCAACTATTACAAAAATGAAAAGGTGATCTGACTTGACCCTCCTCTTCATCGCTGCTCAATGTGAACTTCTAAGAGTTCGGCGGATCGGACAGTCCATCTTTCACAAACTGAAACTCTCTCAGTCTCGTTTCACTCTCTCCTCACTCTCTTCCAGCTTATCCTCTCCCGTAAAACACAAACACATGTCGGCTCTGCAGTATGTCTGGGGGAAATACCTTTTGACCTCCCACCCCTGTATGCTGTAACCTTCCTGTCAAACACCAAGGACACCCGGGACAAACCCTCCGTCGGCCCCCCAGATGTCCTGCTTGTGGTGCCGCGGTGCTTTACTTTACCAAAAACAAACCCGATGGATTTTTTTCATGGAGGTACCGTTACTGATAGCAGTGTTTGAAAGGCAGATGTTTGTGCTCTGGCTAGTCTAAACCAAGGGATTTGTTATCTCAGTGTATGGAGGCGCCGAACAACAAAGATGCTATAAAAACAAGCATGTTGAGGATTACCGCTTTAATTTGATTCCACTTAATGTGCTTAGAAGTGTTTACAGGGCTTTTGTTTTGAAAGCAAAAGAATTAGAACCACACAATTGACAATAACTATTTTGACTATATATAGAATCAAGAGTCTTTTTTTACATCTTTGGGGTAATGTCCTGTATTCCATCCTCCATGACTGAGTAAGTCAATGGAACAATGGATAAAACCTCAGGCAACATCATCTTCTTGTTCATCCTGGCAGAGGAAACACCAGACCAATGCTCCACCAATTGAAAATACTTGGTGGTTTCCCAGTTTCCACAGCAAGCACCTCTGGGGTTTGGTACAATCTGAAAGTGTCAGTCACAGGAAACTAGAAGACTGATCTGAGGTCTGGAGTTAAAGCAGCAAGGGCCAAACTCAGACAATGAAGCTCAATTTCAAAGAGAAAAACTACTTCATACTGCAAAGGCCACTAGGGTCAGACGACTGCTACAAATGTAGTAAATGGGCAGATTTTGAATGGATTTCCATGTAATTTGGTGGACAGATTTTCCTCCATTACACGATTATTGTTTTTTAGCCACAACTATGAAACTAACGGAGATAAACACTCGATTCCAAATACTAAGGGAACATTTAACTTGAACTTTAAGTGGTAATGATGCTATTGGAGGTTTTCGCTGCCTATCTGTGCTCTTATATCTCTAAAAGACTTGGTGGAAATCAGCCTCCCTGTCCCTGAGGTCCGACATATGCTTTCATGTACTTTGATCTGTCTTCATGCAACCCTCCCCCGTAAAATGAATTAAAGCTGAAAGAGCTGGTCTCTCTTGGTGAGTGATGGATCTAATGAAAGATCAAAATGAAACTGTTTGCTGTTTGTTTAGTCAAGATTTCAATCTGTTTGTCTCCAACCTGCTGGGTTGGTCAAGTGGATTTCGGAGCGCTATTTTGATTTTGCCCATTATTTTTCCTTGCTCCTTTGGTTTTCTACATTGCCTTACCTCACTCCTTCGTTTATGTGATTTTGATTGTTTTCTGTAGGCTGTTTAAATAAAGGTTAAATGAACAAACACCAGGCCATGCTCTCATCCCAACCAAATGGGACAGATAGTTTCTGCTACTGCAGAAATAGCTGAACAATTTTAATTGGTTGTGTTTCTCCACAAGACTCTTTTCATCTTGTGGGAAAGCCGCTAGCTGTGCCCCTTGGTTTCAATAAAGAATGCTAACAATGCTAACCAGATGTTTAGGGGAAAGTGAAGGACGTGTAGAAACTTTTCCCTACGATGTGATAACCTTCTGTGGATGAGAAATAGCCAGCCAAGACTTCAAGACTTCCCTTTAGGCCACTATCAGGCTGCTAGCTGTATCAGCAGGAAATTCCCCATTATGAACTTCCTCAACAGACGAAGACGGCGTTACAGAGTTGGACCTACGGCGATGGACGAGTCTCTGGCTGCTGCATTTGTCCTATAAAATCTGCCATTTGTTGGAGGCTTTGATCTAATGCACCTGACAGTAGCCCACATTTTAGTATTGGTGGTCCCAGTGGGAATTGAACCCCTAACCCTGGTAGTGTTAGTGCCTTGCTCTGCCCATTGAGCTAAACAGAGAATTGAACCCCTAACCTTGGCGTGCCTTGCTCTGCCCATCGAGCTACCCAGAACCACATGTTGAAACCATAGTACATTTTAAATCTAGGACTGTAATATTAACCAGGTGTGTCATGTGACTCGTCAGACCAAGTCCCAGAGACTTGGCAGCCGTTTGTTGCTGATTGATCGTTACAATAAGCTTCGATCACGTCTGAAATTCTACCTTGTGTCTGTACTCCGTTCTCCTCCGTTCTCCTCTGGACACTTCCAGGAGAAGAGAAGAGTCTGTCTGAGATGTTTTGGCCGTTCGAAGTGTTCAGTTACATTTATGATCCACTGAAAGACTGTCGAGGTGACGGGTCAGAACAACGATGAGACCAGAAACCAAACAACCGAGATTTACAACCTTTTAAGGCCAGAGTGATGCAGGACTCAGAACCACAGAACCACTGAACCACTGAACCACAGAACCACAGAACAGAACCACTGAACCACAGAACCACTGAACCACTGAACCACAGAACAGAACCACAGAACCACTGAACCACTGAACCACAGAACCACAGAACAGAACCACTGTTAAACACCGGCTGTCATTTATTCAACATTTCTAGAGACTCAGAGTCTTGATCAAAGACACAGCAGTACTACTACTACTACTACTACTACTACTACTACTACTACTACTACTTAATGACTGTGTGTTTTGGACATTGCTGACTGTTTACAACAATGGAAACTTGCCATGATAATATTATTTCTCTCCCATTTTTCATTTTTTCACTTTTTGCCAACCTGTACACAACCTGTAAGCAACCTGTAAACAACATGTACACAACCTGTAAACAACCTGTAAACAACATGTACACAACCTGTAAACAACCTGTAAACACCTGTACACACAGCCTAATGGAGTTCCTGAGAAACCAAATAAACAGGAAATAATACATCAGCTAAAACCGTCCGAACAGCCTGCTAACGGATAACGAGTCTGCAAGGATGAGTCGTCCAGTCAGTGTGTGTGTGTGTGTGTGTGTGTGTGTGTGAGTGTGTGGTCCACTGCTTACATTGGTACGCTACCAGACTCAACATTTGGTTTGTGCAGCTTGCAGACATACATCATGATGAATGTGTGATAAACCGGTACCTGTCTGCCTGGTTCACGGTGAACCGGGTTTGGGTCCAACGGTTAAAAAACGTGACAACCAGAAAGACAGAATGACATCACGGTGCTTTCTAAAGGATCGGTAGGTCACCTTAGAGATACTGATCATGAACTATGGTGTTCTCCACTACCGTACCCTCAGCTAGGTCAAGATCATTTTCACTAGTAAAGAAGATAAAACCTCCATGGATCTCCCTAAAATATAAACAACATTTCTCTCAGTTCTGATTTGTTTCCCTTAATTTCTTGATCATCATGATCATTCAGTGTGTGTGTGTGTGTGTGTGTGTGTGTGTGTGTGTGTGTGTGTGTGTGTGTGTGTGTGTGTGTGTGTGTGTGTGTGTGTGTGTGTGTGTGTGTGTGTGTGTGTGTGTGTGTGTGTGTGTGTGTGTGTGTGTGTGTGTGTGTGTGTTCATTCAATTACTATACATTCAGGTAGTGCATTGATCTAAAACATCAACGGTAACCGTCAGGTTTTGGTGTCAGCC
>JAXDDX010000066.1:415000-495000 GCA_034670405.1 Hoplostethus atlanticus | reverse complement strand
CGTCCTCTCTGACGTCTGCCTCCTCACGCCTGACGAAGGTCAAACGTCTGACCTGTGTTTAAAAGATGTCTTGGCCGACAGTCTGACAGTCTGACAGTCTGAGATTTCACATAAATACCATCAGTAGTTTCCGTCTCATATTTTGATGCTCCCCTGAGAAGTTGAGCTCAAGTAAAACTCAAGTACCTCAAAATGATATTTGGGTGAAAATACTTTGTTTCCCTCCCCCGTTCTAAGAAGACTATCCCTCATATTCTCTGGAAGCGGCAGTGAATGTGTCTTGATTGGCTTGGTCATCGGGGTGAACCAGCCAGACCTCATCTGAAGACTCCAGTAGGCAGTCAGAGAGGAACCAGATGGTGATGGTTGTTCAGCGCTCATCAGCCAAACCACTCGTCCAGTTCCTCCTGTCACATGATCCTTTCTCGGTGGAGGAACGTGATCTTTACTCTATTCCCACAACAGGTCGTGCTCATTTCACACTCCTTGAACCAGAGAGGAGGAACTAGTTAGTGAGGTCTGCTGCTTGGTGTTTGGTTGGCGTGAGACCCTGCAGCCTGTTGGGCCTTAATGCAGCGTGATGGAGGACCGCTGGGCTGAAGTGTGTGTTGGCTCGGTGTGAGGCGCCAGGAGGCTGAGCTCTCTCCTGGTCCAGTACGCCTTTTATTTACAGCATCTCGTATGTTTCTTTATTTCATTTCATTTTATTTCCCATGGATTTTTATTGGACAATATCCATATGAAACCACAATATGAACAGCAGGTACAGGATGTTACACTATGTTTAAATGGAGCGGAGGAGTGGACAAGCCCCCCCCCCCAAAAAAAACAACTAAAACAAAAAACACACACACACACACACACACACACACACACACACACACACACACACACACACACACATAGTGATTAAGTGACAAAATGACAACAAGGATTAATCTTTCGGTGCTTACACTTTTTTCAAACCAGACGTGATTTCACAAGGTGAGGAGTTTGTTTTCCTCCTTTCATTGTCTGTGAGAAGCAAATAACCGTGTTCCCAAGGCATGATGGGATAGATGGCGATGCGAACCAGGCCAGCGGCGCGATGGGAAAAGATAAACCGTTTAATATTTTGAAAATGAGCACAACAATCAAGGTGCGAGACCCAATCACATTCGCTCTTCCTGTGTGTAACTTTTATTTTGTTTGTTTTTTGTCATTTACAATACAACAAGAGATTCAGAAACCTACTGAAAATCACAACAAGAGCAAATTAAATATGGATAATAAAAATAAATAGATCAAATAAATAAACACGAGGTCAAATAAGGTCGTACTGGATTCATAGCTAGACTAATAATGTTCATTTTTGGGCTTGTTTGCTTTTTTTGCATTATTTAACAGAAACTCTTTTATCCTCTGCACATATTCCAAACGTTACCCGAGGTTAGCTAAAAACTTCTCAGAGTAAAGCACTGTTAATTATAGATTATATTTGGGTAAAATAAAACAAAAAGTTAAACAAACTGAGAATTTGTTCAGATGTTCAGAGAAACGCTGCCAGGCGCCTGGTGTCACGCTTCACGTTACTCTGGGTGACAATCTGGTCGCCGTCCAAGAGAGAGGATGAATGAGGGAGTCCCAGTGCTGTAGGCCTCGCTGCAGGCCGAGGGTCTCCTGAGGGACCGGGAACTCAAACCTTCACTGTGAAGACGTTGGGTTTGGGGTTTGGGACCGTTCCAGTTCCATCAGTATGAACGTCAGCGTCGGATCTCTTCCTAAAAGCCCTGATCTGAATGTGGACACTTGCATTGCTTGCATGCGACGGATGTATATAGTTTATCTGTAGTGGCAAGATGAACTTAGAGAGATGTAATAGGATCCTTTGATGAGGATCCTATGAGATCCTTTAAAATGAGTGTTGGAGCAAAACGATGACGTCATCCTGCAAGCACATATTCTGAATTCTGATTGTGTGTACTCAGACTTCAGTCAAATATCTGATGGCATATAACAGGAACCTTCTGAGCCTCTTTTACATCCTGACGAAGCATTTCTTCCACATATTGCAGACCCCAGACCAGCTCCATTAGAGATAAAACAGGCTCTTCACTCACAGTGTATGTACTGCTGCTGAAGAGAAACCTATAAATATAAATATAGGATCTGACATGAGGTATTTGAGTGTAGGGGAGAACGGGGTCAGTTGAGTCGGTGGGTAAGATGAACCACTCCTTTAATCAGAGCAACCGTACACAAACTTAATCACATGATCACAGGTTCTTTAATTTCATTCATTTCAGAGCACGTGGAGAACGACGGCCGGGTCAAAAGAGCTGGTTTTTGATTTCATCATGGTAAAAATGTCATGATTCTTGCATCTGAATGGAAGTAGAAACGTTTCAGGCTCTATTGTATTCTAGTTTCAGAAGACACCGTGACAGCTCGAGACTACGAACGCAAGACCAGCAGGAGATCAGAACGAAAAGCAGTTTGATCAGCGGCGAGGGAAAAGAAGAAAGAAAGAATGACACTGAAGAGAGAAAAACAACAGATCAGATAAATTGACACCATGATACATTGAAGTAAACAGAAGTTCTGCTGTTAGAAAGTGATAGAAGAATAAAAGGTGCTCAGCAGAAACAGAATGCTGACAGGTTACCGCCCCCTAGTGGCTGGAAAGGCTCTAGTCTAGTGAAAGGACTGAAAAGGACCAAGTTTATCTTAAAGTTGGCTAACATTTTACCTCCCCCAATCAATTACCCCAATCTATCTATCTATCTATCTATCTGTCTGTCTGTCTGTCTGTCTGTCTGTCTGCCTGCCTGCCTGTCTGCCTGCCTGTATATCTATCTATCTATCTATCATTGAAAACCATTGGCTCGTTGTTATGTGCATCATCTTAACATTACAAAATCACCATTTCACATTCTGTTCTAATTATTGAATTTGAATTTTTTGTTTAGTGGTATGATTTGATAATGACCTTTTTATTTTAATGCAGCAAGAATTTAAAATGATTTGTTCTAAATTCTAAAGGGAATCCAAAGCACTGGGTTACCTGGGTTAAAGGTAATACTCTACTGACCTCTACTGGTCACCAGAATACACAACACACCCTCATCCGCCAAAACATATTTCAACTTTTATTTATCCAAGGAAGAGTTTTTACTGTGTACGTTTATTATTAAATACAGTTACAATGCGATTTACAAAGGAGTAAACAAACAAAACAGATCAACTCGACACTAAAAGCAATGCAAGGTAAGAACATAAAAACATAAAAGCAAATCAATAAAACGGAGGTAAATATTCTGAGGAGTTTATGGTTATTGAATAGGAAGATTTAATAAAAGCTCGTGTTCATAAAGTACAAGCATTCAAAAGAACTACAGGGGAGCACGGCAGTTTGCAGCAGTTGTGATCGTCGGACGTTAACGTAAAGGCAGAGTGGATGAAAGTAAACATGTGGACAGTTTAGTTGGCTGGAAAACAACCTCTGGTAAGATGAAGACCCTTCAGTCCCGTTTGTTTTACGGCTGCTGGTCCTGCAATAACACGTAATGTAACGAAATGACACAGTCTGCTAGCTTAGCCTCGCCGGCTAGCCAACGTAGTCTCATAGTTCTCTGTCTTCAGCCGGCTAGCTTAGTTTAGCACTACGTAAAGTCATCGGGGACTGTGCATGGCAAAGCCGCTATCTTCATGCTAACGGTTCTCCTGCAGGTTAACGTCACGCCAAACCTCATTCAAAAATGTTTCAGTTTAATGTTTGTAATGTAGTGAATTGTTAGGGTCCTCTCTCACTTCGGCACGCGCCCAGTACACCTAGCAGCAACTACTGCGGAGCGTGACGTTTCTCCATAGCAGAGGCACGTATCGGGGCTAACAGAGCCAGTCCTCTTCAGCCTGCAGGTGATCAGAGTCACTTCCCCTCAGTTTGACAGTACCTGTTACCACATAGGGTACAGGGACACCAGGACCTCGCAGTGATGTGGTTGATGTTGCCAAGAGTTAGCTAGTGATGGAGTTGTGCTTTGCCTAATGACATTGTTATGTTTGTGCGCCACACAAATCACACAGACGTCTGATTGTCTTTTGTCCATCTCTGGCTGTCAGATGGAAAACTACATTAAGGCTCGGACGGTGGAGCAGCCATGTCCTTGCCCCTTCCCCAGCCTCCCCCCCGACACGCCGGAGGTCCGGGTCAAAGATGGCAGCAAGATCCGCAACCTGATGCGCTACGCCCTGAGCCGCATGGAGGTCAAGCCCAGAGCGGCTGAGGAAGAGGAGAAGGGACAACCTAAGTTTGGCGAAGGAGGTGTCGCCATGGAGGTGCAGGAAGTGCCAAGTCGCCCCCTGGCTCCAGAGAAACCGCTCAGCCGGCAGATCGTTTTCACGGCGACGGGCAAAGGCGTGTCCAAAGCCATCACGTGCGCAGAGATTGTGAAGCGCCGGATGAAGGGGATTCACCAGCACACCAAGCTGCTGTACAGCACGGTGGTGGAGGTCTGGGAGCCGCTGGAGCCCACGGCAGGCCTGGACAGTCTGACGGTCAACCGGAACCTGCCCTCCGTCTGGATCCTCCTGTCCAGGGACCCCCTGGACCCCAGCCTGCCCGGGTACCAGGCCCCAGGGAGCTTCGACGCCCTGTGGGCTCAGGCTGCCAGGGAGGAGGCAGGGGCTTTTGGGGGGCAGAGACATGGGCACAAAAGGAAGAGAGGAGGAGGAGGAGGAACCAGAAGCAGAGGAAAGGCCGGGCCTGGTCGTCAGACTGGGCGACCAAGAGAGCCTGGCAAAGACTGAGGTGTGTTGAAGGAGCATGGAGTGGACAGTGCTGTGCTCCCTACCGCCTACCATGTTCATCCTATATCATCTTTCACCCTTTAGTGATGCTCGTTGCATCCCTGGGCCCTTTTATTGTTTGGTGTGTTTTTCTTCTTCCTGTGGATAACTGGCCAAGGGGAGTTTCTCTTTAACCTGACGCTTCTTAGTTCCCCTTGATGGACGGGTTTGTTTTTGAGTCCTCTCAGAGGTCACGTCAGGTCGTTTAGAAATGAGTCGCTGTTGTCCTGCAGCTCATAAAGCGGCTGAGTCCTGAAAATGTTAATTTAAGTGGATAAAACGCTGATTAAAGAGCTGATTTGTTTTGAGTCCTCGTCTAGTTTCACTCCACACACAATCAACATGAGTTGTCTCGCATGATTTAGCAAGAGAGCTGCTGCAGCTGAGTTTACAGGAAGTGTAAACTCCCCCAAACTTCCTTTCTTTTCCTCTTTTCTTTTCCTTTTAAAGTCAACCGGTGTGAATGCTGTTTGACATGGCCTTTCACGGCAGCACTACGGCTCTCCAGGGGGTAAATGTTTCAGCTAGCTGGCTAACGTTAGCCTTGTTAACTTGGTGTAAGGAGACATGAGGCTTGTCAAGGGTGTGGTAAGTCAAATACCAGAGTCACCTCTTTTAAGCCTTTTTATTTTATTTCCTGGGGTTTATATTGATTAATAGTTAATCAGTTCTTCAAAGGAAATATTTAGTTTGGTGTGTCAGCCCCCCCACAAAACTGATATTTGTTCATTGTCGACACTGACTAGCTTCCTCTTGCTCTTGAATCTAAAAATCTAAAAATAATAAAAAATACAAGAAGAGGAAAGTAATAGAAAAAAATGAATTTCATATTTTAACACAATTACATAAGATTGACTCTAGTGTATCATGCAGATACAAACTATAATACTTTACAACTTGATAATAAAGCATCAGTGGTGGACGGTCAGTGGTTGAGGTTGAGGCTTTATACAGATGGTTGAAACACTCCAGGTTACCCTTCACCTTCCAGAACTCCTGTAACAGACCTCAAACATACGAAGCTCCACTCATTAGTGTTATAGATGCTATAAAAGCAGCCTGGGTTCGTGTCCCCACCGAGGCATGTCTTGGCCTCACTCGACGAGGAGATGTTGAGTAACAACAAGCGGAGTTGAGTAAATCATTAGTTCCCAATGGCCATTTTCTCCTTCTCCAATACTGTAGTAGACTTATTTCCTATGAATGTTGTTGAATGTAGCTGCAATAGAGCGCAACAGTGACCGCCCACTTTTTGAACAGTTCCGGTTCCGGAAGTAAATTTCCCATTAATTTAATACATTTACATTTCAGAAAATTAAGGCTGGAACCAAGCCAACCAGCTAGGAGATGAATCGTGACCATAAAACATTTCATTCTGAGCAAAAAAAGATCGGAAAACGGAAGAAAAGGCAAAGGTACAAGACTGTGTACATCATTATTTTATGAAGTGAAGGAACTACTCATCCCATAAACCATTGCGAATGATACTTTCCAAAAACTTCCAAACTAACGATAGTTTATCGCGCTTCTTCTTGAATTTAACATTTGTCAATAGTATAGTGTTTATATTGTTGTTTTGTGTGTGTCTATATAGTGTTTCATATAGTATAGTGTATAGTGTTGTCATCGACATGGTATAGTGCTTCGTTCCTAACTGCAATCACCGCTCGGGCGTCCATCAATGCCGGTTCCACCGATTCCCCACCAGTGTGTTGGTGAAGAACCGGTGGATCAGATATATAAGTTATTAACATTACTCGTTTTTAATAAATGTGAATTCGATCCAGTTACATTCACGTAGCTAACGTTATGCTAACATTACGTGAGGTAGTCACAGCTGCATAGGATAAGGTGACCAGAATTCTGAAATGAAAACCGGGGACATTTCCAGTTCGGCGGTCAATATATCATTAAAATATGCAATGTTATTATCTATGAGATAAAAAAGGGGGACAATTCCGGTTTCATGTATTTTGACCACTGTTGTACTGTAATAAACTATGGTGCAGGCCGACTGATAAAATTGGGTACTAACTTTTACAAAGTAACTTTGTAAACCATGTCAGAAAATCATAGTTCACAGTACCATGGTGAGTGAAGCTATGGAAACTATGGAACACACAATAAAGAAAATGGTCCAACTACAATGGTTCAATACAGTGTATTTAATTAGGTATACGTACAAGACAGAGAAGACAGACAAGCAACACTACCAGACTGACACACTAACAGACACACTATGACAGACAACACTAACAAGCACTATATTACAGCAACACTACAGACAAGACAGAACTATCCAATCTGAACAGCCATTCAGTGGTCCTGGTAGTCTGGGTAGAATAAGAGCAGAAGAGAGCAAATGAGCAAACTTTTAAAAAACAGAGACAATAGTATGTGAAATACTAAACATAATAAAGAAATAAGATGATGATGCGATTGGTGACTTCATAATATACTTATACCAACCTAATCTGTATATTTCCTTCTCTTTACCTTTTCACCGTCACTCTCTTTACTCCCTTAATTTTTCCTTGTCACTCTCTTCTTCTTCCTCTCCAATCTTTAATAATAAATAGTACACTATCAGATAAAATACTTTGCTTAACAGATTCCCATTGCTTTTTGTATTTTATCTCAAAACATTGTTTGGAATAATAAATTGGCAGGCTCTGTAATCATATCTTTACCTTTCCTCCTCTATCTCCTTCACTCTTCTTCTTATCCAGTCTTCCTCCTCTCCCTCCTCTCCACTCTCTAACAGAAAACATGACGCTAATGTTATCCATGAAAAGTTTTTTATAAACTTGAATGAATAAACTTCAATCAATGAACACAACACATGAAGTGAAATGCATGAACTAGAGTTTTCATACTCAAAATAACTTGTTGCAGCCTGAAACAGTGTGATGTTTGTGTGTGTGATCAAAGGGCTTTTTAGCTACCTTTTTTTTACTACTATTTCTTTGGGGGGGCGGTATTTTTTATTTCTACACAAAGTAAAACACAATGTTAATTATGTGGTGTGCGTGTGTGTGTGTGTGTGAGTGAGACAGAGAGAGTGAGAGAGACACAATGCAAGATTCAGCCTGTTATTTATTTGCAGCCTAGATCGTTACTCTGGTTTTATTTTATTTTGTTAAATGAACTGACGGTGTGAACCTGGGTGATTTATGCAAACAGCCCGTGTTGGCGATCCAACATGGAAATATGCATTCAGCCTCGCGACTGTATTATTGTCAAAAGCACCGCGTCCGGTACGAGCCAAGTTCTCCAAGTAACTCGGCTGACTTTAGATATTTTACAAACCGAGGTAGGAGCGAGCCGATGGAAGAAAACCTAACCGGTGTAGAAGCAGAGAGTCGCGAGCTGTTAATCCCTGGACAGAGTGGCTGTGACGATGGACAGATTGTGTTGCGTGGCGCGGCAGCAGCAGTGAACTATGTATCGGCTCTGTGTAGTAGAGCAGCTCCGTGTGTGGCTGCCTGTCACGGAGCGATGTGGACACAGATACCCAATGAGGACTTTCCTTCATCACGAGTACAGATATTGACAAATTTTACTCGAGTATACTCGAGTATTCGGCTCAACCCTATTATCTAGCTATATAATACATTTTGACATTATAACATCACTAGCTAGTATCTCAAACGATTGTAACTTACCTGGCTTGCAACGACGTTTGGGGATAGTTAGTAGAAGAAGAAGAGTGATATATATAGCTCTAGCGAGCAGCCCCCTCTGTTGGCCAAAACAAGCACAACGCGATTGAGACGTCAACCGTAGTGATGGGAAGACCGACTCTTTTAACTAACTCGATTCTTTCGAGCCGTCCGATAGAAGTGCATCGATTCTGAATCGATTCATTATGATTCACCAACAAAAACATACCATCCCACGTGAGGTTTGAACCTACAATCCTCAGCATGAGTCTGATGCTCTACTAACTGAACTATACTAGTAATGGAGGCATATGAGCGCCACCCCTTTCAAACCAGATGTGTAACCAACTGTAAAACACCAACTAAACTACAGGTTAATGATAATAATATTTATAGTATTTACACAGAGTATTGCTATTGATTTCATTTTATTTCGTGTGCTCTTGACTTTCTTTTTCTAATTGAGACATTTTTGTTGACCAATGTTAAATGTTAAATGGCTTATAGTTTACCCAATTACCAGTTAATTTATTAAACAACATCTTAAACAACAAAAACTGTTGACTTTCTTTTTCTAATAGAGACAGTTTTGTTGACCAATGTTAAATGTTAAATGGCTTATAGTTTACCCAATTACCAGTTAATTTATTAAACAACATCTTAAACAACAAAAACTGTTGACTTTCTTTTTCTAATAGAGACAGTTTTGTTGACCAATGTTAAATGTTAAATGGCTTATTGTTTACCCAATTACCAGTTAATTTATTAAACAACATCTAGACAACATCTAACAACAACAAAAACTGTTGTCAATGTGTGCAGAATAGATCGCTACATTATTACATTGGCCTTTTTCACGATCTAATATGGCTCCTTGATCCGGCAGGTACGCGGAAGTAGTCTCTCTCGTTCATCAGACGTGAACCGCTCGGACATCTCGGACATCTGCTCTCTCGGTTCGCGAGATGTCCGATTGAGTCCGAGAAGTCCGATATTCATCTGCTCTCTCGTTCATCTGCTCTCTCGGTTCGCGAGATGTCCGATTGAGTCCGAGAAGTCCGATATTCATCTGCTCTCTCGTTCATCTGCTCTCTCGACTCGTTCGCGAGCCGCTCAGTCTCTCTCGTTCATCTGCTCTCTCGACTCGTTCGTGAGCCGCTCAGTCAGATCAGCGGTTCTCGTCCGATGAACGAGAGAGACTACTTCCGCTTACCCGCCGGATCAAGGAGCCATATTGGATTATGAAAAAAGCCAATGTAATAATGTAGTGATCTATTACATTCTATATACATTGACAACAGTTTTTGTAATGTTTAAGATGTTGTTTGATAAATTAACTGGTGATTTTTTAAATACATTTTTTTTTTTCTGGCGCTGCTATAACCGCTGCTGAATCAATTCAGTCGCGTGTGCGAGTCGAATCAGCTCACTCACTTAACTGATTCGGTTCTTTTGAACGATTCGTTCGCGAATCGGCCATCACTAGTCAACCGGTAGGCTCTGCTGCCCGGTCTTTCTTGCCACGTAAAATATTATTTCACTTTGCGGTCTGTTTTTAACGCACAGTTAAAAACGGGGACATTTCCGGGGACAGCTCCAGCCGGGGACAGGCCACCAAAAACGGGGACTGTCCCCGGAAAACGGGGACGTCTGGTCACCCTAGCATAGGATAAGCAGCTAGCTAGGTTACGTTAGTAGCTAACGTTAACGTTAGCTGACAAGACGTTCGCTGGTGCGGTAAACATTTCCATGGTAACAGCAAGCTCCACCAATCAGAGACGTCGCTGTTACACTTTAGGATTGTGGGTAGTGTAGTACTACATCGCGAATAAGACATGTTTTTCTCAAAACAAGGTTGATATCATACGGACTTGTGGCTTCTACAGGAGCATACACTATGGTTTCACAACCTACTAGCTTGTGGTGAGTTTACCTTGGATGGTTACGACATTATGGCTAATAATCAAAATCCTTATTCAGAATATGAATGGGATTTTCACTTCCGGAACCTCACTGTTGCTCTATTAGCGACCTGATTGGATACAAAACAGCCAATCAGGATTACTTTCTCCAAGTCTGTGATTGGCTGGTTTTGTGGCACATTGTAACGCTGTGCCAAGTTGAGCGAGAGCGCAAGCGGAGTTGAGAGCGCACACAGCGGAGATGTTGGGAGAGGAGAGGACACTGTGAGCGAGCGTGCAGGCAGAGTTGAGCACGCACAGAACAGATTTTTGTTTGCTCAGATTAATATTTTCTCTTCAAAATATAATTTAAGTCCCACTGCGCGCTCAGCAATGTGGCACACCTGGTTTAGAGCTTACCTTTATCCCCATAAATTATAATAATGTATGAATTTGGCCAGATGAAAACGAAATTAATGAAAATAATTAAGCATCTACATAATGCAATTAATAACAAAAACAAACAATACTAAGGCTACTCATTCCAACCATTTACCATACATATAAACAATTAAATAATAAAGTATTGCCCATTGGATGGCATTTGTGCGCATGCGCACTATGGGTCAGGCACTACAAAGCCAGCCCATGCTGCATAGCCTCGGCTTGGATCCTTGGAATCAGCAGTAGCGAGTTTCCACCCAACAGGATCCACCCAACAGGATCCCTTCAAGGTGGCAATTAATTAGTAATAAAGTTTAAAACCAAGTTACCGTGTGTGTGGGTGTTTCTTTAGCATAGCGCTATTACGGTGATAACGGGGAATTAGAGGTTGTGTGTGAGTATCTGTGTGCGAGTCAGTGGCGGCTGGCCAATAGAGGGCGCTAGGGCGCCGCCCCACCACTCCCCACATCCTAGACTTCATTGAATAAGACTTTAAAAATTACTTTCTTTTTTATTTTATTTTTAAATGAGCAACGTAAATATTATATAGTTAGTGAGTAGAATGTATAATCTGCAATAAAATGTAGATTAAAATTGTTCTACGTTGTCTAAAGTTACTGCGAGGTCACGTATTTCCGGCCTGGGGCGCAAAAATCTTTGCCCATTGACTCTCGTTATAAGTTGTACATGCGCAGTTCGCTCCTCTCAATACAAGAGATAGGAGCTTTCCTGCGCCCCACCAACGAACTGCGCATGTACAAACAGCATTTATCTGAATGCTGCTGATTTACACACCACCAACCACTGGTTGGCAGCAGAGAGCGAGGGGCTCGTGGTACATCTGACATAAAATGCGCCAGAATGAGACAATATACTCGGTCATTTTCAAGGAGCTGGTTTAGTAGGAAGGCTTGGCTAACTGTATGTAGTGACACCAATGCTTTATTTTGCTTTCCCTGCATCCTTTTTCAAACGACAGGTCTCAGACCAGCATGGATTCAGACAGGTTTGAATGATTTAAACCACATATCAGAAAAATCAAAAGCAAATGTTTGGGAAAGTAAACATAGCTGCTCAGCTTGATGAAGGCTACAGGACAGGGATCTGTAAGCATAATGAAGAGGTTGACAAAAACAGGCACATCCTGTCTAAAATAATAAACTGTGTCAAGTTCTGTGGTGCCATAGAGTCATTGAGAAATCTGCATCTCTCAAGGAGAGAAGGGCAAAATTTATGTACAAAAAGTTGAAGCCACAAGGTGGCAAAGTCATATGGCTTTGAGCCAGTTCACTCAGCGTTTTGATGGCACTGGGTATTTCAAATGTAATACCATATTCATTTATTTTTTTCTTAAATGTTATTTTCTATTAGGTCTTACTGTGTTCATAATTTTCTGCCATTGTCTCAGGGTTTTGTGTTGTCAGATTTCTGTTGCACTTATCGAGGCACTTTTCAGTTACTTTAGTCTTTCACCATTACATATTGTAGTATAAAAGATAATTATTATAAAGAATTTGCACTAATTGAAGTACCTTAACTTACCTTAAGCACGTTTCATTACAACAAATGTTCATTCAGCTCAGCAAATACAAATAAAGGCCTTTTCATTTATTTAAATACACTGATGATACCTTAGTACATGTTTGTTTGATTTTTGGTATCGCCCCCCCTGGAGAAAAATGCACCAGCCGCCACTGGTGCGAGTGTGTGACTGGATAACCGTCGCCGTGGCCCGAGTGTGCACCCCCGGACTTAGCGTAACCGGCAAAGTGTTACGTGAAGTGATGTGTAGGGATGAACTATTTGTGCTGCCCACGGAAACTGACAGAGCCCTGACAGAGTCTTACATCTTTCACCGTAGGTCCCGCCCGCGAGATTCAGCTGATGTTGTTGTTGATGAATATGTCCTCACACATCGACCTGTATTTTGTGAGATATCTGATCGCCCTAGATCTAGGGAGTTTCATTGTGCCCAGCCGTGCAGCCAACACCCAGTACTCTTAATGCAGCCAAGAATAGGAGTGATAAGGAGTCAGGTACAAAGGATAGCCCACTTTCAAACGGCTCGTTAACATCGTCCTGTCTGGCCTGGCAGGCTGCGGTGCGTATCTGGATGACTTAGTCATTTATTGAGACTCATGGCCTCTTCATGTTCAGCAAATAAAAACTGTTTGAACGCTTGAACAGTGCAAATCTCACACTCAACCTCAAATAAATAACCGTTTCTTGTGGTCTGACAGTTGTCAGGATGCTTTTCGGCAGGTTAAAGCCCTGATGACCAAGGCAAGTATTATTTTGAACATGGAAGCAATGTTTTCCTGTTTCTTCATCAGCTAGCTTTGGCCGGGGAGTATTTCAGACGCCACACATAGTTTGGGGAATCGGTACGCTGTGGAAGTGTGGCAAGCATGTTACTAGCAGAACGCTCACTGTCTCCTAAACAGATCCACTGGAGCAGTTAGGAGTTTGATGCGCTGGAACATCAGCGGTACCGGTAACGGCCCCTCAGAATCAAAGAGCAAGGGCTTCTTTCTAGACCGACGTTCAACTATCATAGAAGAGAGAAACCAATTTCTCCACCGACAGTAGCCAAGATAGACCAGAATGCAATGCAGCCACAAAACGTGTTACAATTTGATGCAGGTTCATGACCACACACACACATATAACCCACAGCTGAATAATCACACTTTCAAGGCATTTGTATATATTATTTATTTATATACACCCACCCTTGATTGAAAGCAACTTCACACCTGTTGTCTGAAGGTGGGTGAAAGTCATTGTGGGAAATGTAGGAAATCACCAAAAATGTCAAGAATAGCAGTTTGTGTAGGACCCAGAAATGCAGACCAGGACGACGGAGTAGAAAAATAGTGTTTTTTAATAATGAAGCTGGTGAAGGGAAGGTGGGGGGTGCCAGGGAGTCTGGGGTGCCAGACACGCTGCCAGGGAGTCGTGAATATAACTCTCCATCGCCTCCCTCTCCGGACGAGAGAGGTTGTAGAGTCGGCTAGTTGGCAGGGGAGCTCCGGGAAGCAGGTCGATGGCGCAGTCGTAAGGATGATGTGGTGGTAGGAAGAGGGCCCGTTGTTTGCTGAACACCTCCCCCAGGTTGTGATAGTCGGGGGGAACCAAGGAGAGGTCGAGGGGTTCAGGAACGGGAGCGGTCACGGACTTACTGGGGGCTAGGGCAGACAGGAGACAGTGGCAGAATACGCTCCAGCTGATAAGCTGGCCAGTCGACGTGAGGGTTATGGAGCACCAGCCAGGGCCGACCCAGTACCACCGGAGCATGGGGAGAGGAGATGACGTGGAGCTGGATACGTTCCCGGTGGTTCCCTGACAGGACCCGACTGAGGGGTGCAGAGCGGTGTGTGATCCGAGCCAGAAGCTTGCCATCCAGCGCATTGACTGTCAACAGGGAAGGGAGAGGTTCGGTCGGGATTCCGGCCTGTGAAACCAGCGCGGAGTCGATAAAGCTGGCATCGGCGCCGGAGTCCACCAAAGCGAGCACCGGGAGCGTCTCCTTTGACCAGAGGAGAAACGAACGCAGGACTGTGGGGCTGGAGGGGGGGTAGTGGCTTGGCTCATCAGGGACCCCGCAGTCACTGACGAGCCTCCCGTTTTGGCCGGAGCGGACTGGCAGCCAGGAAATGGCCCGTCTGACCGCAGTAGAGGCAGGCTCTCGAATCCATCCTCCGGTGGCGCTCCGTTGGGGAAAGACGGGTCCGGGCTAGTTGCATGGGCTCGGCTTCCGAGGTGGGGACAGGCCTGGTATCGTCACCTCCTCCCGGAAGATGAGTGATACCCCTGGGGAGGCTGGGCTCGACTCGCCACTGTGCAGCCAAGTCGGAAACCTTAATAGCTAGCTGGATTGCTTCATCTAACGTCCCCGCGGAGCGCCACCTCCTTACACAACTCCCGGCTGAGACCGCTCTGGAACGCGGTAATCAGGGCACTGTTATTCCAGCCGGACTCAATGGCTGACCCTAAAGTAAGGCACAGATGTGTGGAAGAATTTATGTATCGTGTTGATTCTGTATCTTTGTGCTGACTCTGCATCCTTAGTGTAGCGTCTAGGAGCTTTAGGTGAGGAGTGAATTAGGTGTGCGTGTGTGAGGGCGTTCTGTTTGACGTCAACTGACTTAGGGCCCTGTAGGCCAAAGGTTGGGATTCGTATAAACCATACTAGAAGGCCGGTCCCTCTAGGAGGCACCGGAGAGCCTCTACCCAGAACGTCCTGACACAGCACACATTGTTCAGACCAAACTATTAGAACGACCTTGTAGATGTGTAGAGGCAACCCCCCTTGTAGAAGTAGCCCCCTTGTTTAGAAACTACTGTGTTAGTGTGTTAGAAGCCACCCCCCCTTTCTTTGTTTTCCTTAGCTTTATAATCTCTGTTCAGAGGCTTCTCTGCAGAGATCCGCATACCATACCATGTGTGTGTATCTCTCCTGAGCTCAGTATTGTATAGTATTGCATTGTATTGTATTCTGTGTTAATAAATGTTGCTCATGTAATTCATGATTGAAAGACTTCTGTCTAGATCTGACAACAAACTGGCGTCACGAACAGGATCTCAATACAGACTACTGACGGGGTGAGTACATCATTTTATTGTGACCTCCCACGATATATATATATATATATATATAATATATATACAGTAGACGAATTGTTATTTTTTAACAATAATATCTAATCCTATAATATTATTATTTTGAAAGAGTACATTAACTAATTGACCAATGTATGAAGATGTTTTGATTGTTTTTCAAAAGGTAAAAATAACTTTTCTACTTTTGTTTTGAAGTGAGAAAGATGCGATCCTCATGGCAATAAAAAATGAAATGGAGAGACGTGGACTTATACACTGAATGTGCCAAGGTCAATTACATTTATATCCATCAACATTGCTATGTTTTGCATTTTCACAAATAGAATAATGGTTTCACAAATCTAAAACTGTGTTTTAAGGAATCTTTAGCCTCTCTGGGATAGTCTAGTCCAGATTTGACAGGTCTAGGTATAGTGGTTTTGGATGTGGACCTGGTCCAATGTGGTCTAGATGTGAAAAAAGCAGCGAAATGTCCCTTTTTTGCATTTTCACAAATAGAATAAAGGTTTCACAAATCTAAAACTGTGTTTTAAAGAATCTTTAGCCTCTCTGGGATAGTCTAGTCCAGATTTGACAAGTCTAGGTATAGTAGTTTTGGATGTGGACCTGGTCCAATGTGGTCTAGATGTGAAAAAAGCAGGGAAACGTCCCTTTTTTGCATTTTCACAAATAGAATAAAGGTTTCACGAATCTAAAACTATGTTTTAAGGAATCTTTCACCCCTCTGGGATAGTCTAGTCCAGGTTTGACAAGTGTAGGTATAGCAGTTTTAGATGTGGACCTGGTCCAATGTGGTCTAGATGTGAAAAAAGCAGGGAAACGTCCCTTTTTTGCATTTTCACAAATAGAATAAAGGTTTCACGAATCTAAAACTATGTTTTAAGGAATCTTTAGCCTCTCTGGGATAATCTAGTCCAGATTTGACAGGTCTAGGTATAGTAGTTTTGGATGTGGACCTGGTCCAATGTGGTCTAGATGTGAAAAAAGCAGGGAAACGTCCCTTTTTTGCATTTTCACAAATAGAATAAAGGTTTCACGAATCTAAAACTATGTTTTAAGGAATCTTTCACCCCTCTGGGATAGTCTAGTCCAGGTTTGACAAGTGTAGGTATAGCAGTTTTAGATGTGGACCTGGTCCAATGTGGTCTAGATGTGAAAAAAGCAGCGAAACGTCCCTGTTTTGCATTTTCACAAATAGAATAAAGGTTTCACAAATCTAAAACCATGTTTTAAGGAATCTTTAGCCTCTCTGAGATAGTCTAATCCAGGTTTGACAGGTCTAGGTATAGTAGTTTTGGATGTGGACCTGGTCCAATGTGGTCTAGATGTGAAAAAAGCAGCAAAACGTCCCTGTTTTGCATTTTCACAAATAGAATAAAGGTTTCACAAATCTGAAACTGTGTTTTAAGGAATCTTTAGCCTCTATGGGATAGTCTAGTCCAGATTTGTCAAGTCTAGGTATAGTGGTTTTGGATCTGGACCTGGTCCAATGTGGTCTAGATGTGAAAAAAGCAGCAAAATGTCCCTTTTTTGCATTTTCACAAATAGAATAAAGGTTTCACAAATCTGAAACTATGTTTTAAGGAATCTTTAACCCCTCTGGGATAATCTAGTCCAGATTTGACAGGTCTAGGTATAGTAGTTTTGGATGTGGACCTGGTCCAATGTGGTCTAGATGTGAAAAAAGCAGCGAAATGTCCCCTGTTTTGCATTTTCACAAATAGAATAAAGGTTTCACAAATCTGAAACTGTATTTTTAGGAATCTTTAGCCTCTCTGGGATAGTCTAGTCCAGATGTGACAAGTCTAGGTATAGTAGTTTTGGATGTGGACCTGGTCCAATGTGGTCTAGATGTGAAAAAAGCAGCGAAACGTCCCTGTTTTGCATTTTCACAAATAGAATAAAGGTTTCACAAATCTAAAACTATGTTTTAAGGAATCTTTAGCCTCTCTGGGATAATCTAGTCCAGGTTTGACAGGTCTATGTACAGTGGTTTTGTAAGAGGTGCAAAAAACGGAGGATCGTCGCTCAGCAATAAATTTCCCTTAACTTTCTCCTTAACTGCCGAATCCGAAACTGTGAATCCGAAACCAAGTTCAGCGTCGTGTTTTAGCTTCACTGGTCGCAAAGTAATGGTGCATTCCAGTGTACTCGGAAAAAACGGCTTCCGAATGTGATATGCGCCGATTCTATTCACTAATGGCGCTGTAGTAGTTGATGTTGAGTTTAGATGCTTGTAACATTCTGAGACTTGCCATACAAACATGAGTTTGCTGCAGGCGATTATATTTTCCCGAGCAGATGCACTGGAACATTTAGATTGGATTTAGATTGGAAGTTAGGAATACCGACTCGGAATTATCGATTTCCGAGTACAATGGAATGCACCATAAGCAACGGCTTGCGGCACTGCCGTGAGCTGCATTTTGCGACGACGTAAATGGGATTGGTTGTTCACCTGGGCGTGGGCATGCTCTGAGAGGGGCTGGATTAGCCCCTTATGACATCCAAGATTCAAGGAGTTTAATTGTCACATACACACACGAGGTGTGTAGTGAAATGCAAAGTGGCAATGCTCAGCAGAAATGTGCAAAATAACAGGTTCACACTATTTACAATAGACCAACACAATATTTACAATATTTAAGAGCTCTATATAAAAAAACAACACAATATTTACAATAAGAGCACTTTATAAAAAAATATAGTAAAAAAAGGGAAAATTGTATGTGTAATATAAATTATAAATTATGTGTAGTCTTTACCTAAGTGTGTGTGTGCAAAGGGGCTACTTTCTGAAATGGGCTGTTTTTCTCCTATTTTTGGCACCGTTTTTGGAAAAAGGAAAATACAGAAAAACGGGTTGACTTCCAGATTTCAAATTTTCTCCACTGCTTAGGTAAATGATTTCCTGTGGAACATGTATAAGCGCCAGGAATAAGCCGTTTTCCATAATATGGGACCTTTAAGTGGTAGAAGTTCACATCTGAAGTTTTTTAGATCATTATTTTAATTCGTTACGAATCGAAATAGTAAAATATTTGTTAGATTAGTCAGTCGAGGAAAAGTCCGAAGCTTAATTGTTTACCAAAATAATGGTAAGTTTAATACCAAGAGAACGTCAGAAAACTGAACCACTTGTGGAATAAATTATATGTGACAATGGATATTACCAGTAATAATATTAACCCCCCCCCCAGCCAGCCACCACTACTGATAACCTACACATAACTTCTGTCTTAGTAATAGCAACAACGTTATGTTTGAACATGTAATTTGCTTTTGTTGAACGATCTGTGATACTAACAGTGGATGTTGCCAAGCTGTCACTCCGATCGAGACTGGCCAATAGAGACGTGTCTTACATCTTTCAGCGTAGGCCCCGCCCACGAGATTCAGCTCAACAGCAAGCAAAACGTTTGGATTCTCAAACAAAAGTTTTTGATTCGCATTAATACATTTTTAATCACAGATTTATTTTACTTGCAATAAAACATTTTTTGATTGCAGTGTTGATAGTTTTGCTCTCAAATCTATTCTGTTTTGATTGCATAATAAAGGCACAAAAGTAACATAAAAGGTGTCCTTCAAATTACATTCAGCATTCTACAATTTTATATCAAACAAAATAAATGTATATAGATGTTTGACTAGTCCTGTTGTTCATACTTCCTACCTCTGTCACGCCAGGGGCTTGTCTCCGGGGCTGCAGCTACTCCATGTCCCTCCAAACCCGATGTAACACGTAAATCAGGATAAATGGTGGACTGCTGACATGGTCTGTTAGGGGATACAGATATCTGTCAGGAGAAATTAGAAAAGGTGCTCAAATGACCAAATGACATTTGGTGATTTCTTTTGTTGTTTTTAATTAGCTGAAACGATTCTGAAATATCTGATGATTTAATGCTTTAACTACTAAACTATAATCAGTATCTAGTTCCATGTTCCATGTTAGTCTGTGCAATGCAATTTAAATTGTCCATAACATACCTGCTGCATTTTCATACGCTGATCGTTCAAAGGTACATTTTTGTTCTCCCAATTACTTGAACCCAAGGATTCAGAAGTGAGCTCATATTTGTGCCAGTGTCATATTAAGCATTGTGTGATCCTGCAAACACTGACTGGGCACCTCGGCAGTAGTAGTTGAGGGAGGGTCGAGTGTGACTCGTTCGCTTTCTCCACCCACATTTCCCAGCTGGTTTAGGGATTCAGACAGCGACCCTTCAGCCACAAGCCCACTTCTCTAACCTGTAGCCTACTACTAACTAGCTAACACCACCACACCGACTTGGTATGGTAAAACGACGGTGTAGGCAGGAGGCTGTAACTGTGAATGCTGGTGGCAGATGGCAGCGATCTTGTCCTGATCTTGATCCCTTCATCCCCCCGGCCAGCCTCAGCAGGCAGTCAGCTGCTTACTGCACAAGAGGATTAGCGAGTCCCTGCAGCAGCAGGGTGCACCAGGAAGAAAGAGCATCAAGCAGTGTCCCTAGTGTCCCTAGCCAAAGCAGAGAATGGATGGACGTGGGTGGACGGAAGTGGGCAGGCTGCTGGTAGTAGCATGGATTCTGGTTCGGCCCGGCCTGGCCCAAGTCCGCCACCCGCTGCCAGTGTTGTGGATGATGCCCGTCACCCCTCAGCCAGGCCAGGAGGACCTGACAGCAGCCGTCCGCCCGGCCGTCACCCTGGCCCTGCAAGACCTGAGCAGACAACCTCCGCCTCTGGGAAGCTATGAGGTCCACTTCCAGCTGCTGGATTCCCAGGTTGTCGTGTGTGTGTGTGTGTGTGTGTGTGTGTGTGTGTGTGTGTGTGTGTGTGTGTGTGTGTGTGTGTGTGTGTGTGTGTGTGTGTGTGTGTGTGTGTGTGTGTGTGTGTGTGTGTGTGTGTGTGTGTGTGTGTGTGTGTGTGTGTGTGTGTCATCATCATTCATGGTTTGTGAACTTTGGAGAATTTCCTCAAAGAGTCACTGTCAGGTGTGGAGGTACCAAATGACAGTTAGTGTCATTACTGAAGCTGAGTAACTTTTACTTGAGTATCTTTTGACTTGAGTATTGTACTTTACTACATTTTAAATAGTATCTGTTACAGAGTACAAACTTTGTCTCTCCATCAGCACCGCAAGAGAAACTGGCCAATTTCTGAAACAAGGTGAAGGAAAGTGGATCCAGAGCATCCAGTCTGATGGAATGATTGTTGATGTTTTACTCTGTAACATTTACGCTGAGTATGTCATCAGTGAAGTAACGTAATGCTTTCAGCAAAGTAACAATACTTGTACTTTTACTTCAGCAGGACATCTCCCCGTCACTCTGATCCTCGTTTAAGCTCTGCTGTACCGTTTTGAATTACTGCCATCATGAAACCAATTTCCTCTTCATTTTCATTTCTATATTTGCAGTGTGATAGTGCCAAAGGACTCAAAGCCCTATTTGATGCCATGTGGGCGGGGCCAAAGTACTTGATGGTGTTTGGAGGGGTGTGTCCCTCCGTGACGGCGCTCATCGCTCGCTCTCTTCCAGCTCTGGATCTGGTGCAGGTACAGATCTGAAAACTGCACTGTTGATTGATTCAACTTCATTCTCAGTCTTGTTATTTTTGGATTATTTTAGTTTTTATTTGATAGTTCACAGTAGAGAGAGTCAGGAAGGATGGGAGACAGAGGGGGCGGTGAATTCTACCCCAACCTCATTCTGAATAACAGTCCATGTCAAACTCTATCAATAATCGTGATTATTATAAAGTTTATTTATTTTCTTTATCTATATCACACTAGTTACTAGTTTAGAAAGTGATTTGCAAAAAGAAAACAAGGAATAGTGGCACATACAGCTGGCACATACCATGGACCTTCACCATCCTGAGTTCAGAGACCTTTGTCCCCTTCCACCTCTCTCCCCTGTAAATAGCCAAAAATAACCATGAAATATTTATTTAAAACACATGAAACAGATTAAACAAGATTATAAACTCGGCAAAATCAAAACCATGGAGTAGAATTCACCACTGCCACCCAGTTTCACAGGATTTCTGCTTTTGACATTTGGTGTTCATTTCAGCCAATGTTCCTTCATTGAGCCAACAGTCTGCTCTCTGATTCCAACATTACTTCAATTTCATTTCATTTAAACAACATATACAGATAAAACACATATACCACTTTAAGATAAGCAGCACTACCACTGGCCTCCTGAGTATCCTCTAATAGATAAACCAACTAGCATTGAGCTATAAGAGTTTCTCCCCCTGTTAGATTGGACCTTCAGCGGTCTAAACCTTCAGAGGGAAGAAGCTCAGACTCCCCTTGAAGGTAATGAAGGATGATAGGCTGCTGGATGCTTCAGCTTCACACCAAAGATCCTGCCAGCCACCTTGGCTGTATTCTGCAGGACAGCTTTCCATACCAAGCAGTCGACCACTGAGTTGTAGAAAAGAGTCGTCCACTCATGCCGTGCAGTTCCGTTGCTGACCTTGTTGTTCCTTGTCTTATGATGCTCCAGTTATCTTTTGCCGTCATGTCTCCTGGCCTGGACGACCGGAGGAGGTACCCTAACCTCTTCAGCACCACCCCCTCAGACAGAGTGGTGAACCAGGCGCTGGTGAAGCTCCTACAGCGATACAGATGGAGCAGAGTCGGCATCCTCACCCAGGAAGGACCAAGACTCTCAGAGGTGATTTTCACATTTGAAGCTCACTGATTTTCATGTTTTCACTTGCAGGTTGACATTAGATTACATTAGATTAGATTCAACCTTTTTGTCATTGCACAGAGTACAAGTACTGAGACAACGAAATGCAGTTTGGCATCTAACCAGAAGTGCAAATAGCAGTAAAGTGCAGAGTATGTACATATATATAGTGGTAATATAAATATATTAAATAACAGTAAGGGATAGATATGAATATGCTAAGATATATACAGTATGGACAAGGTTGACAGTATGAACGGTGTGAAGTGAATCCAACTAGATGTTTAGAATAGGACTCTAAATGATGGTTGGCTGAAAACACAATTTTCCGATTACTGAAATCCCATCAGAAAGGTTTTGAAAACCTGGGCCCAGACTACAAAGTTAGTTCATGCCCCAATTATTTTAATGAAATATCACAATCATTTCTTTTGACTCCCCTGTTCTCTGTGTGGTATCAACTCAGATTAGTTTCTTTGTTGGTTTTTGCAGATGAAGAAGGATCTCATCAAACAGTTGATGAAGGCTGATGTTCAGATTGCTGCTACAGAAAGTCTCTCTGAAAACCCCTGCAAGAACCTCAAGAAGCTGAAGGTACTTGGTCGTAGTCCAGGACCAGAAATATATTTGGTTAATTGGTGCAAAGACAAATTGACAAGACAGAACATACATACATGGTACAAGAACAACAGGATCAATATGTCTCACCTGTATTCATCAGATTTGGGGTGATCATACATGTGCATGTACATGTACTTTTCTATACATGGTATAGGTAAATATAACAGTCTTGTCTTGAACATAAAGTATTGTTTTGATTAAAGGTACTCAATATATCAATATATCAATATCAACATCAATATATCATATGAACAGCGCTACCATGGTATAATTACCGTAAACAACAGAGACCATGGTGGAGACAACTGGTCACCTCACACCAGTGGTATTGTTATGCTAGTGTGTCTCCAAATTAAGACTACATTTCCAATAAACCCCATTGCTTCCTGTCCCTGATCCTCCTCCCTTTGAACAGGACAGTGATGCGCGGATCATCATTGGACAGTTTGAAGAGGATTCTGCCTCACAGGTGTTCTGCTGTGTAAGTACATGGGATCATAACTCACATCTGGTCAGTCCACTTATTTTCACTACTGGGACTCAATGTCACTAATATGTATCAACAACAGAAAACAGGAGAAGACTGTGGTTGTACTGGTCAGCTCCCAGTGGCCACCAGTAGAAGAAACAAGTACACAGAATAAACACAATAAGGACACTTGGATGAAACATCCAGACATCCATAGACACCAGCCTGGCGATAGAGAGGAGACACACCCATACACACCAGCTCCTTATCATACTTGAAGGAAATAACATATTGGACAAATTACAATCTGGTTTTCTCCAACAGCAGTACTGAGGCAGCCCTCTGATGAACACTGACCAGGGTGAATGCTCTGTTTTGGTGCTGCTATACCTTAGTGCCACGTTTGACATCACTGACCATGCTATGTTGATCGATAGACTCCGACAGTGGGCTGGTGGGTCTGGTCTTGCTTGGTTTTCTTTCTATCTGTCAAATAGGAGTTTTACTGCATCCCTTTGAAATATTGCATCTTCATCTGCTCCTCTCTGGAGCACATAATCCATCAGTTTGGTTGTGGCTTTTACCACTGTTATGCAGATGATACTCAGCTCTATGTCTCAGTGATCTTGCCAACTTAGTTACTCTGCACAAATTTCTAACCGCTATAAAAGACTGGAATGGCACACAACTTTCTACAACTGAATTCCAATAAAACAGGTTCTCGTTGTTGGCCCAGATTACATAACTGACAAAATCAGGATGTGCCATGGCCAGTTGGCACCTAATTTCAAACCTTTCACATTTGAGCAACATGTCAAGTTGCTAACTCATTTCTGTTCAGACATATCGCCAAATCTTCCCTTGATTTGGAAAAAAATATCCATGCCTTTGTCTCTTTATGCCTTGACTATTGTAATGCCTTGTACACTTGTCTCAGTCAAAACTCCACTGCCCATCTGCAAGGCTGTCAGGCACTGCTCGTGGGTCTCACATCCCTCCTGTTTTGGCCTCCTTGCACTGGCTCCCAGTTAAATATCGGTGTGACTTAAAAATCATATTATAAAAGTCATATTACATATAAGGCTTTGCATGGCCAGGCTCCTTTATCCAATAGTGAACTGCTGATGCGTTATACACCTCTAAGGCCTCTCAGATCTATTGATCAAGGTGTTTTGGTCGTTCCACTTTTAAAACTAAAATCCAGAGTTGACTGTTTTTGGTTATCGCCCCAAAACTGTGGAATAGCCTCCCCACTTGATGTTAGGTCTGCTTTACTGTTAACTGTTTTAAACGGCGTCTTAAAACTCACGTGTACACTTTGGCTTTTTATTGATACGTTTTTTGTAATTTCTGTTGTTTCTGTTTCTCTCATATGTTTTTATGAAGCACTTTGTAAGTCTGATTTTGAGAAGTGCTATTTAAATAAAGATTTACTTCCTTATACTTGTTGCTAGACCATTCCTTGTTGTGTTTGAAGGCTTAAAACAGAACAACAATTACAATTTTCCAATTTGAATTCCTCTTGGGCTTCAGCAACAGCAGGCATGCAGTAAAAAGTGGTTGGATCTCATTTTGTAGCACAACTCTTGATTTCCAGGCTTACAGACTGAACCTGTTTGGAGGGAGGTACCAGTGGATTGTAGCCAGCGGACCCAGAGCGAGGCGCAGGGGAAACGATCAGATCTCTGGTTGCACTGCAGACAGTCTGCTGTCGGCGGCGGACAGGACCATAAGACTGGACTTCAGACATCTCAGCAACAGAAACACAAGAGGCATCTCTGGACGGGTGAACATCATTTAAACACAGTGACAGAGCAGTTGTGTTGTGTAAGACAGCGTCAGAGTGGTTCTGTAGGCCAGTGGTCCCATCATGTGTCACGGAGGGCGAACCAAACACTACAGCAGCTCATTTCACTAACCGGCACACCTTCAACCAGACGAACAGCTTTTACAGTCCTACCATTCCCTAAGGAAAAGTCCTTAAAGGTGCTACTTGTAGCATTTTAACGACAAGATAAAACACATTACATTATTAAAATGAGGTTATCTTCTCAAGTAGCACAAAGTGACTTCCTAATATTTCTACCAGAGTATTATATAGGCCACAAGTTTTTTTTTAATGTATTTTGATTATATAAGCCAAGATAAAAATTCAAATCACATTTATTTGTACAGCCCTTAATCACGTTACAGTCTCAAAGGGCTTCACAGTGCCCAACATGTGAAAACAATAAATGGTTAGTACACAATGAAAAAAAATATGTACACTCTAAAAATATGAAATATAATATGCAGGATGAAACTAAATAAAAAATCTAAAAATATCTAGACATCTGCAATATATAACAAATGAGAAAAGATGAGAATATGTAGAAAATGTGAATAGTACTATCTTATATAACATGGGAATATAGCATTACTTTGTATGAAAAGCAAACTGTAATATGTGACATATTATCTGCCACAACACTGAATCAATGTCAAAATAAAAGTCCTGTTCTGTCCATGTAGACCCCTGAGGAATACAAGGAGGCTTACTTCAGCCAGCTGGTCCACGATGGGTCGAGGCCCAGCCGCCTCCATGGCTTCGCCTACGATGGAGTCTGGGCCGCTGCCAAAGCTCTGAGCCAAGTGATGGAGGCCGTAAAACACCGAGAGAAATACAACATCCGCCGAAACATCACCGTCACCGAGAAGAAGGTGGAGAAGATGCTGCTGGACACCATGAAGCACATCCAGTTTGAAGGAGTTACAGTAATTTTCCTCTTTTTATCCCACTACTGTAGTACAGTCAGAGGTGGAGAGTAACTACTGCAGGTACATCTACTGTTACTGCACTTGTTTTGTGGTAACACTTAAAGTGCGTTATAAAACCAATATAAGATTATAAGATTAGGGGCCTCAATCATCCTATTTGAATGAGTTTTCATGTTTGGAGGACCAGATCTGCAAAATCAAAAATAAATAAATAAATACAAAAATGAATTAATGTTCAAGTACATTTAAAAATAAATATACAATTAAATAAATAAATGAATAAATAAAATCTGACATACAGTATATTACAAAAGATGTAGATGTATGGAGGATCAGATCTTCCAAAATGAAAACAATAAATAAAATGTATTAATTATTAATTCATTATTTAGTTAATTAATTAATGTTCAAGTAAACTTGAAAATAAATAAATATACAGAGATAAATAAATGAATAAATAAAATCTGGCACAAATGAATAAAGATATATATGTTTTGACCTGTATCTTTTTTATTTATATTATTATTAGGGAAATAAATAATCAGGGATAAAAATAAGGAAATAAAAACACACAGGTGAAAATAGATTTATATTTTTTTATTTATTTGAGAATGTATTTATTCATTTATTTATTTTTGATTTTGTCAGATCAGGTCCTCCATGTGTCTTCTGAATATTGAATATTTTGCTGAGCGAGTTTCATTTCTGAAACAATTTATTATAATTTACTCCCATTAGAAGCAGAGACTTCTTTTATATTATAATCATCAGACAAAGCACCCACAATGTGCTTTATTATGATGTTTTATGAACACCACTTCATGTAAAGTGTTATATTTTATACTTTTTTGTATTTTTGTGCTTTTCCTTCTCTTCAAGTGTGTACTTACTTTTACCTGAGAGATTTATTAATCCCCAAATCATGACAGTCATAACTAGTGTCATTCCTGTACTTAGTGTCTTTATACTCTCTGAATGTAGTATGTAGCCACTGAATGTGGCTGAGTTTTTTTTTTTTTTTAACAACATAGTAGTATATGTATGATTCAACAAAACTAAATAAGTAATGATTATAGGAGACAGTTTTGGAAAATGCACAAGATAGTGATGATTTTGGTCCCAAAGTTACTAGATTATTTGGTATTTTTAGTGAGTAACTTTCCAGACAAGTACAAAAGACAAGTAAATTCAATTTCACTGAAGTAACAATATGTCTACTTGAGTATCTACTTCACTACAATTGTTTATCATTATGTTACTATATTTTAGATATATGTTGTTTATTTGCTTTATGATATACATTTTAAAAATGCTTCATTCTTCTTAGGGTCCAGTTCTCTTTCGAAACGGGGAGCGAATGACGTGGATCGAACTGAGCCAGTTTCAAGGTGCTGAGATGTCACACTGTACAAGTTCCTTGAATATATATATATAAAAAAAAAAATAATAATAAAAATACATAAATATATATATATATATTGAATATATATTAAGTCGACATTTCAGTCAAAGGGGCTTCCTCCTCCTGGACAAAATGCACAATAAATAATGTACAGGTGACATTTCACTTTGACATTTTAGACATTTCTCTGTTGTTCTTATCCAGAGCAATTTACTGTGACTTGCTCATGGACACTTCAACAGGCCCAGGGGTCAAACCTGTCACCTAATTCAAGTCTAATTGTTAATAGCAGGCCACCGTGCTGCAGGGGCAGGCTGATGACTGGCTAGCCTTCAGCCTCCATATATAGATACATATATACATAGAATGATTGATGGATGGATTGATTGATTGACCCCTTGCATTACAGTGGTGTGTGTGTTGCCCTTGTGTTCCCATAGGGACCAGAGATGTGGTGGTGGGTCAGTTCAACAGCTTCACACAGCAGCTCAGACTGCTGAACCACACGGTGAAGTTTAAAGGTAGGAGACGACCTACAGACCGGCAACAGCTGGAGCCGTTTTCTACCAATATCATTTACCAATGCTAAGGATGGGATGCAACTGGCCCCCCGTGCTATTAAACTACCCTGCAATAAATACTACTACTGAGTCTTAAAGTGGCAATAAGTAAAGGTTTTACTGCCCCATAGCGCCAAATGAGCATAATGTATCTGTGGGGTTGATAGCCATTTAGCAAAATCTTTCTCTCGTTTCCCTTTTTCAAAATGTACTTTTTAAGACTCCATATCAAGTTGTGTGAGCGCCTACGCAGAGACCTGGTTTCTGTGTACAGCATATTCAAAATGAGCAAAATCAATCCTACGTAATATCGCTAGCGATAGCAGGTGAGATTAATATTACTCAGAGATCTTTATTAGTGATGAAGTGTCGATAAATGTTTTTCTCTGTGTTTTGTCCCGTCGGTACAGGACCAGCCGAAGACCAGAGCTCTGTCCGTCTGCAGCGACGGCATGTTGGTCTTGTTCTGTACAGTATCCTGTCAGTGTTGGCTGCCTTCACCATCATCATCACCTTGATCATCCTCTTCTTCAACATCAGGAACCGCAAACATTGGTAATCTACGTACATGTCAAACAAGAGTCATGTCATATCTCATTCAGTGATGTAGTGGTAAATAAGAGGGAGGTGAACTCTGGCCTCCAGTCGGTGATTATCAGGAGGCAAAGACCAATATGGACACAAATCAAGAAAGCATTAAGCGCTAAGCTTTTTTTGGTTAAAAGACCCTATCCTGGAACTTACAGCCTGGTTTCATGAAATTTTGTGAAATGAGCACAATGTCCTAAAATGTAAATAATGAGAAAATGAGAGAAATCTCTTTCCTCATGAGGAAAGGATGAGGAGGAGGAGACACGAGTAGAAACAGGAAATAGTTTGACATTGAACAAGATAATTCATTTCCATAGACGTCCACTAAACTTTCACCTTTAAACTCTGTAGCCTAACTTTAACCAAGATGCTATAAACCATTTAGACGTCTTTTAAACGGCTAGTGGGAATAGATGGTAAACACAAATACTCCTGTGGCCCTAGAATGGTAGAGAGCTGCTAGCAGGAAGGAAAGGTGTTTTTTGGTTTGTGTGATGCTGACAGCTGCTGCTGTCTGGCTCTCAGGCTGCTGAGGGCGACCAGCCAGCCCCTGGATGAGCTCCTCCTCCTGGGCATCCTGCTCTCCACCTCCTACATCCCCCTCTCTGGCCTGGATGGAGCTCTGGTGTCCGACTGGATGCTCGACATTCTCTGCTCTGTGAGTTACATACCAGAGAAACCTGGCTACTGGTCATACTGGTTAATCTGTTTCCATACCAGAGAAACCTGGCTACTGGTCATACTGGTTAATCTGTTTCCATACCAGAGAAACCTGGCTACTGGTCATACTGGTTAAGGTCTTATCCAGGTTGATGTGTTACCATGAATGAATCAGTTAACAGAATATTCCTCCTCCCTCTTTGACTGAGCAATAGTAGCTTACTGCTGATACAGGGGAGACAAATGAAGAGCCCAATAGTGAGTACTACTCGCCCCCATGTTTTTTTGTTGACATCAAAATGTACCCATAATGCTGTGAGAGTTTGATGCTTTGTTTCCCTGGTCGCTCAGGAAATGAATGGACTTCTGGTGACTTGTTGCTCACAGTGTGAACACACAGTTAGTTTAACAGGTGAAGACCAATAGTGAGATGTTTCCACTGTAGCCTGTGTGAGCTCACCAGGTTGTTCACATGCATCATCCCAAAACTGGATTACTTGAGTAACCGGGTTAATAAGGGAATTCTCAATGTAGCCAGTGGTGGTAGTGAGGAACACCACAGTGAGGAACACCACAGTGAAGAACACCACAGTGAGGAACACCACAGTGAAGAACACCACAGTGAGGAACACCACAGTGAAGAACACCACAGTGAGGAACATCACAGTGAAGAACACCACAGTGAAGAACACCACAGGGAGGAACATGACAGTGAAGAACACCACATTCAGGAACACCACAGTGAGGAACACCACAGTGAAGAACACCACAGTGAAGAACACCACAGTGAGGAACACCACAGTGAAGAACACCACAGGGAGGAACATCACAGTGAAGAACACCACATTCAGGAACACCACAGTGAGGAACACCACAGTGAAGAACACCACAGGGAGGAACATCACAGTGAGGAACACCACAGGGAGGAACACTACAGTGAGGAAAACCACAGTGAGGAACACTACAGTGAGTAACACCACAGGGAGGAACATCACAGTGAAGAACACCACAGTGAGGAACACCACAGTGAAGAACACCACAGTGAAGAACACCACAGGGAGGAACATCACAGTGAGGAACACCACAGTGAAGAACACCACAGTGAAGAACACCACAGGGAGGAACATCACGGTGAGGAACACCACAGTGAAGAACACCACAGTGAAGAACACCACAGTGAAGAACACCACAGTGAGGAACACCACAGGGAGGAACATCACAGTGAGGAACACCACAGTGAAGAACACCACAGGGAGGAACATCACAGTGAGGAACACCACAGTGAAGAACACCACAGTGAGGAACATCACAGTGAAGAACACCACAGGGAGGAACATCACAGTGAGGAACACCACAGTGAGGAACACCACAGGGAGGAACACCACAGTGAGGAACACTACAGTGAGTAACACCACAGGGAGGAACATCACAGTGAAGAACACCACAGTGAGGAACACCACATTGAGGAACACCACAGTGAAGAACACCACAGTGAAGAACATCACAGGGAGGAACATCACAGTGAGGAACACCACAGTGAAGAACACCACAGTGAAGAACACCACAGGGAGGAACACCACAGTGAAGAACACCACAGGGAGGAACATCACAGTTAAGAACACCACAGTGAGTAACACCACAGTGAGGAACATCACAGTGAAGAACACCACAGTGAAGAACACCACAGGGAGGAACATCACAGTGAGGAACACCACAGTGAGGAACACTACAGTGAGTAACACCACAGGGAGGAACATCACAGTGAAGAACACCACAGTGAGGAACACCACATTGAGGAACACCACAGTGAAGAACACCACAGTGAAGAACACCACAGGGAGGAACATCACAGTGAGGAACACCACAGTGAAGAACACCACAGTGAGGAACATCACAGTGAAGAACACCACAGTGAAGAACACCACAGGGAGGAACATCACAGTGAAGAACACCACAGTGAGGAACACCACATTGAGGAACACCACAGTGAAGAACACCACAGTGAAGAACACCACAGGGAGGAACATCACAGTGAAGAACACCACATTCAGGAACACCACAGTGAGGAACACCACAGTGAAGAACACCACAGTGAGGAACACCACAGGGAGGAACACCACAGTGAAGAACACCACAGTGAAGAACATCACAGGGAGGAACATCACAGTGAGGAACACCACAGTGAGGAACACCACAGTGATCTTAAAGAGCATCCTGTTGGCTCCTGTAACCCATCTGGCCTCAGTCTGGTTAAATGCACATTGTGTAAACAGAAACTGACTGATTGAGAGTTCAGCTTTTACTCTCAATTACTTCTCACTAGTTGGACATGGAAACCTGCTCATGCTAAACGTTTATTTACTATTTCTTTGTTTGGCCTTCTATGATTTCACATTGCAGCATGTATCCATCCTCTTCCTGCAGATTCGTCTGTGGATTCTCTCAGTAGGACACAGCGTCGGCTTTGGTGTGCTATTTGCCAAAACCTGGCAGGTCTATTCAATCCTCACCAAAACTGGAACAAAGGGGAAGGTAACTCAAAACTAAAATGTCTCCAGTGTATTATTAAAACATTACACACACATATATATACGTACATACATACATACATATATACATACATACATACACACATATATACATATATACATACATATATACATACATATATACATATATACATACATATACATACATACATACATACATACATACATACATACAAGCCATATACTAAAATTACCAGCAGACACATTTTGAGTGTTGATATTAAACCTTCTCAATATAAAAAACACAGATACTTATATGGCTACAGGCCGTCTGTTGCATGTCAAAGAATTGTCTTTTAGACAGGAGAAGCATTGAAGTGTGGAGAAAGTTTCTGACAGAGCGAAACTATGGAGAGAATATCAGCTCACACTAATATTTTCTCCATTCAGTGTATAGATTATGATGTTTCCCTCTGTTTCTGTGTCTCCCAGCAGAAGAGCTGGTCGGCCCGACCAGGCCGGGTAGTGGCTGGGATCTTTCTGCTGGATATATTTGTTTTAACCTCCTGGCAGATCCTGGACCCCCTGAGACGGGTGGTGTCAGAGCATAGCTTGGAGGTAACAATATAAATGATGACAAGTACTATGAAGGGGTTTCAGCCCAAAATTATATTTATCTATTTTGGGACAAAATGATACCCATTTTTCATAGCACAATATTTCAAATGATGTGATTATTATATGTATCAATATTATTGTCACTTATTACAGCGTATATAATCCTACTACTGTTCCCTAAGGAAAAGTCCTTAAAGGTGCTACATCATTTTAACACCAATAAATCATCACCACATTAATTTTGAGATATTGGTATAATTACGGTAAACCAAGGAGTAGATCACCAGCAGCCTGTCAGCCTCTACCAGCCTACCAGCCTCTACCAGCCTCTACCAGCCTCTACCAGCCTGTCAGCCTCTACCAGCCTCTACCAGCCTCTATCAGCCTGTCAGCCTCTACCAGCCTACCAGCCTCTACCAGCCTCTACCAGCCTGTCAGCCTCTACCAGCCTCTACCAGCCTCTACTCTCATTCTACATTGTGGCCACCAGGTCGATTTGGAGGGAAATCTGCTGTATTGCTTTATGGCACAAAACAGGAAGAGGGCGCTGTTCTTCCAGCGCTAACGGAGCTAAAGATAAAGAGTTTCTGGAGACGGCAGATGGAGGAAGGAGAGAAAGGAAGATGGAGAAATCACTTCAACATGTTGATCCTCTTCACAAAAGACAAAGGGAAAATCTTTGACTGAAGAAGCAAGGGAGGTTATGGGAAATGTAGTCTTAATGTGGAGAAACACTAGCACTAACAATACCACTGCTGAGATAGAGGCTACTAGTCCCTGATATCCCTGTGGAGGGGGTATGTGAAAAGATTATTAAGATTATTATTATTATTATTATTATTAATATTATTATTATAGTAAGAAAGAAAACTGCAATACCCACAATCCTTAGTACCGCCCTCAGTATCACCCAACTCAGGAGCCCCATGGTGGTGATCTCAGTTGAATCGGCTATGTTACGACCTTATCCTGGTTCGCGCCAGGGTATTTCATTGAATTTGTATAAATGGTGTGTGTAGGGGTTGGGGCTGTCGGGGTGGACTGCCATCTTCTTTGTTACTCGTTTTCTCACGTGTTTTGATTTAGTGAAGGAGGCAGACATAGCCCTCTGTATTCTAGTTGTTCCATTCTTTGTTTTCGGATAGTTTAGTTAGGATTTAATTCTTTGTCTTGTTTGTTGTTTTGGCCTTGATCCACCCAGAAGCATCTGCTTCCAGTTTATGTTCTTTATTAAATATCGCCTTATTTCTCATATAAATTTGGTGTTTGTGAGGTTTTGAAATGGAGGGTCCAATTTATGTTGTGCCCATTTGACACATTCCTAGACGGGCATAACAGGCTAACAACAGGCTAACAACTCCACACACAACCATTTCAGGGTGATCCCAGTGGGCAGGACTGTACCAGCACCAACATGGACCTGTGGCTCGCCGTGGTGTATGGATACAAAGGACCTCTGTTGGTGAGTAGAGGAACAAATTACAAGGTACCCTTAATTTGAGGGCTGTGAGATGAAACGGGTATAATTGTATTTCCAATTGTATATGCATTTCCACAATTAATGATGCGACAATAGAGTGGTGCAGGGATGACGTATTGTTGTAGCCAACCCAGAAGTTAGCATCGCCCTGGTTCCCTCCACAAAAAGCCAATGGGATTTTTCCATTGAATTTGGGATTATTGCAGAAAATAATCTCTGGCAAACAAAACTTTATGATACTTACACGTTTTGTTCAGCAAGATAATCTTCACAAATGAACACCACTTTATGATTTTTGAAGCGTAAATGCAATCGGCAGAAGTAAAAATACTGAAAATACTATAAACTGATAAATCTACAAATTGGAAAGTTTGAGTTAGAATAGTTTGCAAGAGCGCGAGTATAAACACAAGAAGACCAAGAAGCTCATTGTGGACTTCAGGAAGTCCAAAGCCGGCACACACAACCCCATCCGCATCAACAGGATGGAGGTTGAGCGTGTCGCCAGCTTTAAGTTTCTGGGCGTCCACATCTCCGAGGACCTTCAGGGCCCCCTGAAAAAGAGGGGGGTGAGTGCATAAATAAACGATAAATACGAATCTGTCCATTTATAGTTTCACAACTTTCATTACTTATGTTCAATGGGAAATGATGATTTTGCCAGCTTCGATTCTTTATATTGCTGGTTAATTGGTCTTCAATTCAATTCCATGTAGCTTTAAAAAGGGCTTGAAAAGTCTTAGATAGCTTTCTGAAACCTGCAGAGTCGCTGCTGCCATCTGAACAGGAGGACTGAATTCAGGCGAAACATCAGACATAACCTTTGTTTTTTCCTCAGGGTCTTGGATGTTTCCTTGCCTGGAGCATCAGGGCCAGACAGGACATTCACCCTGCCGGCCACAGTAAGCACCTAGTGCTGAGTATGGGTGCTGTGATGGTGTCCAGCGGCCTCGGGGTGTCGGGATCCCTGACATCCCATCATCCTCCTGTTCAATTCTGCCTGAGCAGCCTGCTCATCCTCTCCTGTAACGCCTTCATCCTGGTCTGGCTGTTTGGGCCAAAGGTTAGCATGCTGTTTCACCCAATGAATGGAGTGAAGTAGCCTCGAAGTCACAAGTTTGGATCCTCAGACAAGTTGGGGAAATCTGGGCAGGAACAGTGAATGAGTACCGCTGTCCACTTGCTATTGTTCATGGCATTTATCCCCCGACTGCTCCAAGAAAGCATCACCATGACACACATAAGAGCTGTAGACAAGCAGTAAACAACAATGTACAAAACTAAGTCAAGTTGTAATGTTAAAGTAATGGAGGTTGTATAAATGAAAATATGTTTCCCCTCTTCCTATTTGGGCCACCGCCTTGTGGGGACATACTTCACACGTATGCTTCTAGTTATAAGATGATGTCTGTAACCACCAGGTCAGTGCTTTCATGTGTGTTGTTCCAAATGTGCTTTGTGTTGTAGCTCCTGTACGTCAGGGCCAACAGCAGTGAATTGGAGCAGACCTCCCAGTGGCAGCCTGATGCTAAAGAGGAGGTCTGTGGCGACTCTGAGGAGGAAACCAGCAGCTCAGGAGTAGAACAACTGACCGGTTTAAACCAGCAGCTCAGGCGATGGACCACACAGGTGATGATGGAAAGATGGAGGGTTACTCTGACAAAATGATAGCTGGCATAAGAGACATTCTTGTGCACTTCCAGGTATACGAAGAGCACAGCACCACTTCTTCTACTAAACAAATTTGGACTTTCTTGAAAAATGCATTCTTTCTCTCACTGGGACTCCCTGGTTGAATAAAAGTGAACTGGGGAGGTAACGCTGTTCCTTCGTTTTCTCTGCAGCTTGATGTAGAAATAGAGACTATTACCATCCAACTTCATGAGATGTCTGAGTCGGCTCCTCCTGATCCAAGTGAGTGCAGAAATAAGTGAAGATAAAGGTAAACATGACATGATACAACACAGACACTATACAAACTGTAGCTGCTCAGAACAGGAAAAGATAAATAATGTTTGTCATTTTGTGGACGCCTCACAGTACATTTTTAATAAGGAGGCCCGGTGGGAATGGTACTGCTAACCCTGACTGTGGTAGTGCCTTGCTCTACTCATATGCAGAGCTGCGAAGCCTCTGTAAAATATCACAACCAACCTTTTTCCATGTAACTAAGCATTAGAGTGTTTTTCCCCCAGCAGGTGAAGACAGATCCCTGGTCAGCGGACTGCTGGAGTCGACCCACGTAGCCCAGATCTCTTGTGAGGACAGAGACTCTGAGGTGGAAACTACCAGACCAGACATCAACTCTCCTGAACAGTGAGGCTAAAACACACACAGATACTGATACCTTAACAATACAGTAACATCAGTTTCACAGCATCATCAATCCAAGAAGCCCCTCGATGCCACACTGGGCGGGGCTAAATGGTGCTCATAAGGCATTATAAGACTCTAACACACTGTGAATGCATGATAACTCTGATCATCAGAAAATGATATAAACACAATAAAGATTGTTTAGTGACATGATGACATTTTAATATCATCTCATAAATCACATTAAGTTGAATCTAATGTATTTACAAAATTGATATCTAGTGTTTTGAAACACGGTCTTCAAATCAAATCAAATCACATTTATTTGTATAGCCCTTAATCACCGTTAGTCTCTAAGGGCTCCACAGTGCCCAACTATGTTTCTGATTTTCCTTCCAGTGTGAGGCGACGGCTGTCCGTCCAGCTACCGATCCTCCACCACGGCTACCTCCTCGCCATCGGTGGCGTCACCGCCAGCCGCTCCAGTCTGTTTGGCAGCCCGCATGATCCAGCCTTCAGCACACAGCTGTAGCTGCAACAGTCACCAGTTTCTGCTGATTCAGCTTAAAGGAACTGTTATACATCTTCAGTCTGTGATGTTCAGTTTATTCCAGGAGTTATTTTGTGATGAAGTGTTGTAATTTACTTTTTTGTTGTACACACTTTCCCTCAACCTGCCTCATCTACTTCTACTTCAGTTAGTGATTTACTACATTTCCCAGAATGCCTCAAATACGTACAAGCATCCTCTGAATATCCAATAGCAAGCTTACTTCACTCCGGTTGTTATGTGTAGGTGGAGAGAGCGACAGTGGTACCACTAGCTGTCGTTACCAGTGGGAAAAAAGTTTGATTTACGCCCTTTCCTCAAAATCCAACAAGCTTTGTGGCTGCGTTGCATTCTGGTCTATCTCTGCTACTGCATTGCATTCTGGTCTATCTACTGTCGGTGGAGAAATTGGTCTTTCTCTCTCCTCCGATGGATTTCTTCTGTATGATTGTTGATCGTCGGTCTAGAAAGAAGCCCTTGCTCTTTGATTTTAGTTTTGAGTTTAGCGTTGAGGTTTTGGATCTTTTTTAAACAGTGTTAAATGTTTTGGGTGTATATAACACTGTTTTTGGCAGATGGAGTCGCTTAAGACATGAAGCCGTGATCACACAGGAGCCTTGTTCTGCTCAAATTGAAAGCTCAGCTGTTAGCGTAACAGAGAGAGCAAGAGATCAAAGGTCACAAGGAGCATTACATCGTTCTGGTTGCTATGCAACACAAAGTTTGACATCAACTTGCAAGCTCTCAAATAAATAATATTAAATAATAGAAAGAAAATGCTAGAATTTTAAAGAAGATAGACATGCAAGAGTTTCTCACTGCATCCAATGGCGTATACTTATTTGGTGTATACAATTGTATTTGGATTTCGGCGTCATCCCCCAGACAGAGAATACATGTGAAATTCTGCCAGATAAATGTGGACAGTGTTATTTGTTTGCTCCAGGCTTCTATTAAACTGGTGAAACTTGTTTTTACAGAACAATGAAACCAAATCTTCTCATTACAAATTAAAAATATAATCCAGATGCAGTTTGTAAAAGTTTCCATAACCTTACCTAACTTTTACCATAACATTAACAGCAACAATCTAAATGTTTTGCAGTCTGCTCTGATTTGTGTGTTTAATTTCCAAATGAAGTTCTCCAAAGGCGAGTTTCATTCTGAGAATTGATTTCCTCCACAGATGGGAGGAAATTTGCTTATTGTACACAACACAGTAGAAATATAGTAAAATGATATGCTCTACATGCCTGGAAGAGAACTAGGGTGCACAGGAGGGGGTTCCTTCTGGAAGAGAGTACATGCTGATGCTCCAAGTTTCAAGTTTATTGTCATATGAGGCAGGATGCTAATATCCATCAGGACCCTGAGCTAGGATAAGCTAACTGGTCTAGCCTTACTCTGAGAAGAGACTGAGCCACTCCCTCAAGGCTGGTCAAATGATAAAGAGAATAAATGGGTTTTTAGCCTTGACTTAAAGACTTCGATAGAGCCTGCCTCTCTGATTGAGGCAGGCAGACTGTTCCAGAGATAGGGAGCCCGGTAAGAAAAGGCTCTGTTACCTGCAGGTTTCTTTTTGACTGCTGGGATAGACAGGTAGCCAGCGTCCTGAGATCTGAGGGGGCGTGGTGGTTTATATGGTTTAATCAGATCTGATCAGTAGGACGGTGCCATCCCATGTAATGATTTATATGTAAGTAGAAGCACCTTGAAGTCACACCTGGCCTGAATTGGTATCCAGTGTAATGAGGACAGGATGGGAGTTATATGGTTGAATTTCCTAGTTTTCATCAGGATTCTGGCAGCAGCATTCTGGACCAGTTGTAGTTTTTTAGTGCGCCCAGTAGGTAAGCCCGAAAAAAGGACATTGCAATAATCGATTCTGGCTGATACAAAGACATGTACTAAAATTTCTGTGTCTGTTAGCATGGGTTGAATCTTAGCAATATTGCTTAAAATGCTGTTTTAGTGGTCTCCTTAAAGGGGAATTCCGGTATTTTTAAACCTGGGCTCTATAAAATCTATAAATTCATCATTTATACCGCAAAATATGTCCAAAAAGGTTTGGATTTGCTCCGGTAGATCGGCTCAGCCGGCAGTCGCGAAACAGGCTCAATGGCTACAACGTAATCTGTAGGGGCATGTGCGCGCGGTCAAAGTACGTCCACTAAAAGTGCTTGTTTTTGCCACTGACAGGCTCAGATTGTTATTCCTGTGTCTGACAACATTACTGAAAGGATCGCTACAGAAATATACCTTTTTTTAACTAGAAAACTAAAGTCTAGCTCAAGGAGAAGTCTCGCTCTGAAATCTTGTGAGAGGGTTGAATTGTTGCAGGAAGAGGATGGTGGAAACGTGAGTCAGAGTTGGAGAGAGGAGTTTGTTGTGTTGGAGTACAGAGTACAGAAAGCGTAGTTTGTTTTTGCGCATTGCGCAACAAATGTCTATGTTTAGCTGGTCCTACAATCAGCATCTCAGTTTTGTTGCCATTAAGAACTAGGAAGTTTAGGGACATCCAACATTTGACCTCCGATAGGCAGGCCTCTAGTTTTTGAAATTGGGTGTTATCGGTTGGTTTGACTGGTATGTAAATTTGGGTGTCATCAGCGTAACAGTGGAAGTTAATGCCAAATTTGCGAATGATGTCACGGAGTGGTAACATGTAGATAGAGAATAGTAGTGGTCCTAGGACAGAGCCTTGTGGCACACCAAAGTCTATATTGCAAAACTCTGAGGTCATGTTGTTGTAAAAGACACGGTGTGATCTATCGAGTAGATAAGACCTAAACCAAGAAAGGGCTGATCCCCGGATACCAATATAATGTTCACGACGGTTCAAGAGTATCGTATGATCAATTGTGTATTGCTGAGGTTTAGTTGGAGTCAATAGCTAACAGGAGATCATTGACCACTCTTGTGAGTGCAGTTTCGGTGGAGTGGAAAGATCTAAAGCCAGATTGAAAGGGATCAAATAGTTTTTTTGTTTTTTTTTAAAGGCGGAGGGCACAGTGCCAGTGGAGGGCGACCGATTGATCATATAGAGAATGGAGGGTCCTAGGATCGGGAAAAGTTCTTTAAGCAGTTTAGCAGGCAGAGGGTCTAGCATGCAGGTCGTGGGTTTAGACGACAGAATTAACTTGGTGAGAGTGTCTAAGGAAACTGAATCAAACTGTGAGAAAAGACATTGAGCCCGGGAAACATCAAGTGGACTGTTCAGGGGTAAAGCGGCACCACCAGTGGAGAGTGTACTGGTGATCTAATCAGCGTGATTTTCTGAGTAAAAAAAGACATGACATCATTCGGAGAAAACAGAGAGCTATCAGAGGGGGAGGGATTCTGTGTTAGCTTAGCGACAGTGTCAAATAGAAACTTTGGGTTGTTTTTATTTGCACTGATTAACCTAGAGAAGTGTGCAGTTTTGGCTAACGAAAGTGTGTTTATAATGTAGCAGGCCATCATTCCAGGCAAGACAGAAGACTTTGAGTTTGGTCAATCGCCATTTACGCTGCAGGGTTGTTTAAGTGCATGAGTGTTAGTAAACCACAGTGCAAACTTCCTAGCGTGGTGTTTTCTAGTGACTAACGGGGCGATTGAATCAAGCACGTTGGTAAGGCTAGAGTTTAGTTGGTTGGTGAAATTGTTGAGTGAGCCAACATGACCAGAGAGTGAGAGAACTCTTCTAAGAAGGGCGAATAGGGCCCGGGTGGGCGGTAAAGTACTGCTAAGTAAAATGACAGGAGATTCGTAGCTGTAGGGCGCAGAATCAGGACTTCGAAGGATGTAAATTTGTTGTTAGTGTTGGGAGTAAGACTAAGGATAGGGTTAAATATCAGGGCAACACCCCCTCCTTTTTTTGTCTCCCGGGCAACCTGAGAACTAAGAAAGTTTGGAAGAGAGGCTTCAATTAGAAGGAGAAAATCGTTTGGCTTTAGCCAGGTTTCACAGAGACCCATCATGTCTAGATTATGTTCAATAATCAAATCATTGATCAGCAGCGCTTTTATTGATAATGATCTTATATTGATGAAGCCCACAGTGAGGCGTTCAGTACTGCCAGAATTTTTGTCAATGTTAATGGCAGTATGCTTGGGTCTAACTTCAATTAAGTTGCTGTAACTTATTGTGGGTCGGCAGGAAGTTTGACGGGGGCGCGGTGGGAGAAAGATACCGTCTTAATTGGAACGACTAAAACTGAACAGTTGGTATGGGGGGAAAGTGGCGAGGGGTCAGCTCTCTCTTAGACATCTGTCTATGTTTCTAGATAATAAAGCAGTGTCTACCCCATTAGGGTGGAGGCCGTCAGCTTTCAGCAAGAGAAACACATTAGGTTGCATTCAGGGGTTACAGATTAATGCTTGTCTCAAGGACACTGATGGGAAAGATGACCTAGGGTCTGACATTGAGTGTCATATTTATTCATTTTATACTTGAATTGGATTAAAACAAGTTACAAAAAAACTTTAATTCCATCAATAAGTAACTTTTTTATAAATCACATGGTTTCATTAAACAATCTGGACAGAAATATTGCAGTTTGATTATTTAATAGCCTTTAGGTATTTGTTTTTGTTTCCATGATGACATTAAATTACTGTTCCACAAATATGGATTGAGTTTCATCTTAGACTTAGACTTTCATTTCAGCATGATCTCTCCTGAACTGAGCCTATCCTGGAGCTAAATATTGCACAATGCGCAAATAGCTGATAAATGTGGACAGTCTGTGTTGTTTGTTTGCTCCAGGTGGCAGAAAAGTTTTGAAATGAAGTAATCTAAACTCAAACATGAGCTTTGAACTATGTGCAGGCTACATGTTAGTGTTGTGAACAGCTGGTGAAATTTGTTTTTACAGAACAATAAAGGAAGAGTTTTGTTCAAAATGTTATGTATTCATTAAGGAAATAATAACTTATCATCTTATGTTTTGCAGTCTGCTCTGATTTGTGTGTTTAATTTCCAAATGAAGTTCTCCAAAGGCGAGTTTCATTCTGAGAATTGATTTCCTCCACAGATGGGAGGAAATCTGCTTATTGTACACAACAAAGTAGAAACATAATAAAATGATATTCTCTACATGCCTGGAAGAGAACTAGGGTGGGGGTTCCTGTTAGGATGAGAATACAAATAGGGAGGAGCGTCTCAAAGACGAGGTTTATAAATGACACCTGGACGTCTCATCGTTATGTGGTGAGCAGCAGAAAGGCACAGCGTTCCTCTAAAGCCAACCAGACGATCATCCACCATGTTCTCCAACAAAATGCTCATCTTCACTGTTCTAACAGTGTTGGTCATTGCTGTGGCGTCCTCTTCTAGTAGTGGTGAGTCGTTTCTCTGAAGAATTTACTTCATTTTTGGAACTGTTTTCAAGGTACGTTGAGTTAGAAAAAGTGTACAGGCACACCCAGACGTGCTCATGTGATTGTACAGATCTGTCATATCTGATCTAGGTGTATACAATGACCATCTCTGAAAGAACAAGACCACCATAGTAGTCCACAGTAGTACAGTAATTCCTGTCTGTCCAGCACACATACACCCTGTCCTCATGTTTGAAATGTCTGTCTGTCTGACCGCCGTTGCTCTATAAGACCTGTTTGTCGAAAGCACTTCATGAGTAAATGTGACTAATCTCCCGACCTGGTAGGTTCTCGCTCCTACAGCTATGACCTGTCCGGTGAGGACCTGACGAGGCTCTATAACTCTCCAGTGTTCAAGGCAGAAAGGATGAAGAGACCTCTGGATGGACCGCTCGGCTGGTTAAATGTCAAGCACGCTGGAGTCCGGTCAGTCCATATACAATGGTTCATAAAGTAATAATCTGCAACATTTTCATATAGTGTTTTATAAATAAATGTCAAATACACAAACTACTTGATGTTAATTCTATAGAACATGAATCTGGTAGAAATGGTAAAGGCTGATCTATTGTTTCTTCTGGTTCACCGCCCACCACTACTCCTAGTACAAACTCAGGCCATTTTTTTTTGATTGAATTTTTTTATTTGACTACTAGCTAGCTAGCTAGCTAGCAGACATAGAGAAGTGTCAGTGTCGCTATGGCAGCAGCAAGTTGATTGGTAAGAAATGGAAGGGCAAGCTAAGAAGGAGGGCTTTGATTGGCAAGAAATGGACCGGGAAGTGTCATTTCATTGGCAAGAAATGGAGGCATTCTGTTCCACTGATTGGCTCTCTCTCTCGAGCCAGACTAGCGTGCTCTGGGTAGCGCCTAAGCTAGCATCCTCATCTGCCCACTAAAATCAGCTCTTCTGATTGGCCACACAATCGCTGTAGCACAGATTCTACAAGTACAAAAGTTAGTTTTGAGTTCAAAACTGATGTGAATGACAATGACAGATTGGAGGAGTTGAACTGCAAAGATGAATTCAAGTACAAAAATAAATAAAGCTAATATTGTATTACAAGTTTGGAGCTGTCCCAGCATTTATGAAAACTTGATTTACACATTTGTGCGTCTTCTCTGCGACTTCAAATTTAGTATTATGGATGTGTGAATATTTTCTGACATACAAGCACACATCTTTCCACATTGAGTCAACAAGTTCTCACAAGTTTTGCTACAATATTACCTTCATAGAGACGACTGGTACACTGTAAAATATGAAAATATGATTAAGTTATGTGAACTTATTTCTCCTCTTTAATTCCACTTGTCATGACAAGTTTTGGATATTGAACTCAAGTTTATAAGTTTTCAAATGTTAAACTTAAAGTTATCCATTGACTTGACTAATTGTGAGTTTTGTCCGGGTTGTCAACATTTAACTCATGTCTGTAAGTTATAAATTGAAAAAAGGGAAACGGGAATGGGGGGCGGCGTCCTGGGGATGCCCCGCCTTTGGTTTCCCAGCATGTGTTAGGAGACTGTTGACTTTGCCATTGTCTGTTGTTGTTCTTGTTCATGCAAATAATTCATGTTCATGGAGATAATGTTTTGCAGGGATTTGTTTGTATATGTTCTTTATTTTAGTTGGAAAGCTTGTTGGTAGGTGGTGGTTGACACCATGGGTGTGGTTCATAGTGGGGGAGCTGACCTGCCTACCATTTCACTTAAGATATTGTTGGTATTGCAATTGCTGCATGCTGCTATAAAAACTAGCTGTGCAGTTGTGAGGCTGTGAGATTACTTGACTCACAGATGACACACTAGAATCAGCTTTAAATTAAACCTAAAGCAGATTCTAGTGTGTCATCATGCAAATGCACTTACAATTTCTGGTGACTAGTAGTTTTCTTGCCTACCTATGTTGAATGCACTTATTGTAAGTCGCTTTGGATAAAAGCGTCTGCTAAATGACTGTAATGTAATGTAATCAGTGAGTGAAGTAATCTCAGCTCACCACATTATCAATGTGTATTAAAATAAGGATTTCTAGTTTAAGTATTGCATTCACTCACTCTTGTCTTTAATTGTATGTAGGACACAAACCAGAACAGAAGAACAGCTGCTCTACTTGGTTTTGTATGTTTGTTTGACAAGATAAAGCAAGTTTTCTTGAATGGATAATGTAACATAGTTAGTTGTTTTAACTCAGAGTATCAAGTTTAAACAACAAATGACCATTAGTTAAACAACTTGTATAACTTAACTTTTTGAGTTGAAACAAAGCTTATCTTCAAGTTGAGTTTACTCACGTTTTTAAGGCAGCAGGTGAACTTTCGTTTCTAAGTTTAACCAACTTGAAATTTATTACAGTGTAGCCTCTATCTCACACCAGTGGTATTGTTAGTTAGTGGTAGTGTTTATCCACCTTAAAACTACATTTCCCATAAGCCCTGTTGCTTCCTGCCCCCCTCCCCCTCCATGGCTTTCCCGAAGTGGAGTGATTTCTCCATCTTCCTTTCTCTCCTTCCTCCATCTGCCGTTACCAGACACTCTTTAGCTTTAGCGCCGTTAGCGCTGGAAGAACAGCGCCCCCCAGTGTTCCAGCATGCTGGGTGACTTGTGTTTCTGCTGGTAAAATAATACACAGAGCAGCTTTAAATTGTTGTTTGCTTCACAGAGTGACGTTGGCTGATGGCTCTATGTGGCTCATTCACAAGGGGAAAGGATTTGGACTAGTCTCTGATACTGTGGTAGTTGATGCCAGACACATGAGCTCTGACTGGGAGGTAAGGAACAAAGAAGAAACTGGACATCACACATTGTTTACCTGTTAACGACCCAACAAGATGAATCAGGAAGTTTCATGTAGGATACAAATTGAGATTGATTCCAACATGAGATCTCCACCACTTGAAAAAACACCCACTCTTACAAAACAAACACTCACTGTGTATAGTTTCCTTCAACCATCATATTTAAAGTACTACACATTACACACACATATTTAAACATGTTTATTTTCATTTGCAGAAATCATTGAAATTGGTGGCTGTTGTTAAAAATAGGATCTCCACCATTTGAAGCAAGTGACACCTACTATAACTGATAGCGCACAATTAAAGCAAATGATGCCACTTTTTAATGAATAGAAGGTAACTTCCTTCTTTGACAAAATAATAGCACTATAGAGCGGATCCTCTATTTGAAGATATTGACAGATTACACAGAAAGTGTGATACATCAAGTTTTTATATCCATTGCCACTCGAATTGTGAAAATCCTTTGTTTTCTTTCTGCAGATTGTTGAAACCAAAGATTTCCAAGGGACTAAGACGGTTTCTGATTTTGTCCACAGTGGTGGCCCTGACTACAGTCTGATCTTTGATAACTGTCTCATAAGTGCAAATCGAATGATGCATCAGTGAACATTAACATCATCTGTATTAGATCTGTAAATTGTTTCATCTCTGGTAAATGCATAATAAAGGTGAAACCACAGAGACGTCTGGTGTGTTTTTTCTTCCAATACAGTGTTGAGTGTTAAACTATTCACAGAGTTTATCATGTGAAGGCTTCAGTTTGTCATAGAAACTAGCCATGCATATCATGGCTAGCATGTAAATTACAGTCATTAATTGTAAATACGATAGAAATAATAAGATATAATTGAATGTACTTTTCAAAACATTTACAGTTTCTGCATTTTGCTCATTTCTAGAGCAACACAGAATGAATGAGCAGGGGCTTCAGTGTCTTGCTCAAGGGCACTTCGACAGGACACGTGGCGGTTGCTGATGTGTATCACTTTAAACATCACTATGTTGTTGTCAAACTACTAGTGCTACCTTGGTATCATCACCGTAAACCAATGAGACCACGATGGAGATGATTGGTAGCCTCTATCTCACTCCAGTTGCATTGTCACTGCTAGTGTTTCTCCAAATTAGACTACATTTCCCATAAACCCCGTCGCTTCCTGACCACCTTCCTGGCAGTTCTCATCTGATGACTTCAGTTTGTCAGTCATCTATGATGACAATTTTCATCAACAACCAGCTTGAGCTCCGATCAAGTAAGATTTTATGATTTGTGGAATTGATGTGATTTCTTCCATTTTATCACCAGAAAACAGCGAACAGACACGTCACTCTGAAACTGATCAATGCTCCAAGTATTCTCCTCCCCCTGAAAGGCCTTCATCTACAAAACCATCACAAAGGAGACATCTTGTTAGTAGGAATAGAATAACAGAGGAGAAAATAATCTGGTCATTCATGCCCCAATTACACTGTTAGATAGAACAAATACTAGACAAGAAAATATCACTGAGAAAAAGGAAAATAACAAAAAAAATGTTACACAGGAATCCAGTTGTACAGTGTAATGGGATTGGTTCCAAAATCCAATACAAATGAAATGAAATCATATCATCATTGGGGTCCGAGCCTGTGGAAACATTTTGTACAGTTAAGAGTCAGGGTTATGTGTTGTAGGAGAATAAAAACAAATTAGACTCAGAGAGGCAGGCTCTATCGAAGTCTTTAAGTCAAGGCTAAAAACCATTTATTCTCTCTATCATTTGACCAGCCTTGAGGGAGTGGCTCAGTCTCTTCTCAGAGTAAGGCTAGACCAGTTAGCTCATCCTAGCTCAGGGTCCTGATGGATACTAGCATCCTGCCTACATGTCCTATTCTCCTGGTCTACCTGCTCCTGTCCTATGATTGGTCATGTTTGTCTGTGTGAGTGAGAGTGTGTATGGGTGTGTGTGGGTGAGTCTCCTATCTGTTCCAGGCTGTCAGGGTGTGTGGGTGAGTCTCCTATCTGTTCCAGGCTGCAGCTCAGCAGAGTTGGTGTCTGTGTGGTCCCCCCTCCTAGGACGATGACAATTATATATATATATATATATAAAAAATAAGTGAGAAAATGATTGGGTAAGTGTTCCAGTTTGATCATCTCCATCTAGTGAGTCACAGTGACCAGATCATGATCTCGTCAGTCATTGGTCCAGCATGTGTCAGCAGGTCTGGTAGTTTTGGTGAGAGCTTCACGTTTGTGCACAAGCGCCAGTTGAAGTGGTGTAATGACATCATCGGGGGGGCGGGGCATGTTGGACATAAGGAAACGGTGAGAGAGCGGCTTCTGTCCTGTAGGCATCCATACATGATGCAATATAATGAAGTGTTTTTGTGATCGATTGAACTGAATGATTTGTCGGATGAAGGGAATACTGCCACTCGACTGTGAAAGGCGTGCAGGTTGAGTCCTTTCATGATGAACGTTGAGTCGCTTCAGTGGCAGTGAGAGTATGCAACCATTACTTTTTTAAGGGGCCCTAAATGTTCCTCTATATAAATACATGATCAACGATGTTTAATGAAGACATTGTTAAAATTTGCTAGTGTTTCAGTGGTTAAATTTAAAGTTATACCAAAAACCAAAAACCCAGTCTGCCAGTATATTTTTTGTAGAGCATATCTTATATATTTTTTATTCTTTAACTTGTATTACTCATCTTAGTTGTGTTGTTCTATGTTACTACCGACCTATTTCCTTGTCTAGTGAGCAACACGCTGCAAACACATGTTGAGGTTTGAATTACACTAACCAGTTCCTCAGAAAGCCCTGGGTGCAAGAGGAAAGTCATTGTTCGGCCGTTTCTGGCTAAACGCCTACAGCGGGAGTGTTTGTGGGGGTGGGGGGGGGGGTCACATTGTGTCCAGGAGCCTCTGAACGCCACATCACATAATAGCTGAGGTCAGACTCCTACGTCAAGCCTCAGCTCTGTGAATGAGGTTGAGATGCGATGTGACGGGGCCTCAGTGTTTCTCTGCACGGTTGGTCGAACCCAGGAGGCCCCGGGGCAACGCCACGCTGGAAACCCCTCAGAAAGCCCTCAGCTGGTACAGGAGAGGAACAGGAACCAGAACAGTAAGTAACAGGGACCTTCTGAAGCGGTCCAGATCGGGGTGTGGCGTGACTTTACTCTCCTATTTATATCAGTTAAAAAAAGAACAAGGAGTGACAGACGGTCGCTCTTTCAAATCCTGTTTTTGCTGTCGCTCTGCTGCGTGGCGTGAAAACCCCCCACATCCTCCATTTGTCTTGCCTCAGTGAGTCAGGATCAGAGGTGGATGTCTGCCTCGGTTCATCCTCCGAGGTGCTTTCCTTCTCAGAAGAATGAAACTGATACTTCCCTGCGCTCTGCAGACGACAGAAAACACCTGTTCAGTTTCGGTTTGTCGGCGGTGGTGGTTCCCCCGCGGTGGCCGGGGACTCTCCGGCCTACCTGCAGGGTTTGGTAGCCTCTCTTCTGGGCCCGGAGGAGAGGCGTCTGGGTGTCCACGTCCCGCGACGACACCGTCCGGCTGGCCGAGCGGAAGTGTGTGTGCGTCCATCCATAGACCAGACAGTTGAGGAAACCCTGGGAGGAGGAGGTGAAGGCCTGGAGAGGAGACGCAACCACATAGTAGTACAGGAGCTACTGACACAGCAGGACAACAGACCTCTAACAGACTAACATAGTAGTACAGGAGCTACTGACACACCAGGACAACAGACCTCTAACAGACTAACATAGTAGTACAGTAGCTACTGACACACCAGGACAACAGACCTCTACAGACTAACATAGTAGTACAGGGGCTACTGACACACCAGGACAACAGACCTCTACAGACTAACATAGTAGTACAGTAGCTACTGACACATGGTCCAGGACAACAGACCTCTACAGACTAACATAGTAGTACAGGAGCTACTGACACACCAGGACAACAGACCTCTACAGACTAACATAGTAGTACAGGGGCTACTGACACACCAGGACAACAGACCTCTACAGACTAACATAGTAGTACAGTAGCTACTGACACATGGTCCAGGACAACAGACCTCTACAGACTAACATAGTAGTACAGGAGCTACTGACACACCAGGACAACAGACCTCTACAGACTAACATAGTAGTACAGTAGCTACTGACACATGGTCCAGGACTACAGACCTCTACAGACTAAAATAGTAGTACAGGAGCTACTGACACATGGTCCAGGACTACAGACCTCTACAGACTAACATAGTAGTACAGGAGCTACTGACACACCAGGACAAAGTGTTTTCCTCCACCATGAACGGATCATGTGACAACAGCAGGAACTGTTGAGAGGTTAGCTAACGGTTAACTTAGCGTTAGCGTTAGTAAACGGTTACAGGAACAGGAAGTGCTTCATTTGATCAAAATACGAAATCGTTCTCGAGTCTCAATCAATCTCAAAGTTGTTTCAGAAAAAAACCCATCTTGTGTTGCAATTTGTTTTTTTCCCTCCAAACATCCTGTTCACTCCATATATTTATACCAGCATTACGCAATTACTGTTTTTTCCGAACGCAACATAACATATACTTGAATGAACCTTCCTTCCCAGTAGAAAACGTCAGAGAGGAAGGTAAATGTCTCCACCGACCTGGGTGATGTAGAGGACGACTCCCGCCAGGCCCTGACCTGCAGACGGCTCAGCCAGCCTCAGAGCTGCCAGGTAGACGGCTGTGGACAGACACACAGTCATCACTGTGATCATAACCAGTAACCAATATACAGGATGGAGATACGTGGTTGTGCTGGTCGGCTCCTGGTGTCAAGAAACAAACCTGGACCCCAGCAGAAGATAAAGATGGAGGGGTAGAGGAGCATCCGTCTGTCCAGCACACGGAAGGAGGCCCACTGCCGGTCGCCCAGGTAACCACCGGAGGTCACGACCCGCCTGTAAATATGACGGGCCTTTCCCATGAGCACCTGGGGCAGAAGAGGAAATTTATTAGGATGTGGAGATGCAGAGATTCATACGAAACAGTAGACTGAACTGAACAAAGCGCTGGACAGAGCAACAAGAGAGATTAGTACAGATATAAAAGATTTAGATGTAAAACAACACATTGTGAGAGTGTGTGTGTGTGTGTGTGTGTGTGTGTGTGTGTGTGTGTGTGTGTGTGTGTGTGTGACAAAGAGAAGAGGTTGCATATTCCAACTCACCACAATGCCAATCAGCGTGAGGAGGAAGGTGGCGAGGAAGACGGCGATGCGGTAGCTGTGAAGCAGGCTGCAGGCCCGGGGCTGACGGTGCTCCGGGCGGAGGAACAACGCTCCGGTCTGCATCAGCAGACACCTGGAGGAGCAGCACAAGGTCTGGTTGGCTTGTTTCTTTACCTTGGACTTCCTGTCTCCTGTGGTAAACTAAATACTTCCCATCATGTCTTCTTGCTCTCACCTCTCTCCTCAGCTCTAGCACTTCTCCATCATCATGATCATTCTAGGCTCACAGGAATGTTTGTCCCATGTATTGTCTGAGTGCAGTGACCGCTGACCCTTGACCTCCTTACTACTAGTTGTAATGTTGGTGATCTAGAAATTGAAGCTTATTGTACTGTTGACCTCATTGACCGTCACTCTGATAACACTGGGCTGTGTGGGTAAACGAAATGAGTAACTGTTGAGGCGCCCTTGAGCAAGGCATTTAACCCCAACTGCTCCAGTGGAGCTGCTCAATGGCCGACAGTAGCAGACTGTGGTTGTACTGGCCAGCAGGGTGTTCTGGGATAGATTGTGTGTGTACCTGAAGCTGCGGTGCAGTAACAACATGTGAAGGCTTCCTCCAGGTCCTCACCTGTATGGCTGGCTGGAGTTGGCGTAACAGTGGTTCATGTTTCCTTGTATAAATGCAGGCGTCATCAGCAGCACAGGGAGCAGACTGCAAGCAGAAATGGACGAGTAAGTACCTTTTTTCATAATTCCCTATTGGGGAAGGTCCCTCTCTATGAACAAAATGCAGATTAAAAACAGGAAGTGAAAGTTCTTTGTCACCAGGGACGTTGGATCGACCTCTCTGAAGAGCTCAGGCTGATAAATCACTTGAACTATTCTTGTAGACTTGCTTATAACATTTTTGTTTTTTGACCTCTTTGATCATCATTTTGTCACCACCACCATGCAACCAATGTTTCTTTGTTCTGACAGTAGTCTAAAGGCACGTTCACAGCCAGCATGTTCTGGTGGGTTTACTAACCTCTTTAGCTGGTTGGTCTCCAGGTGAGAACAACAACATTCACCAAATAACTAAAATACAACCAAGTCAACTTTTCCACTCAGACCAGAGTTGGTTCAGACCAGAGGAAACCAAAGTGGAAAGGGTTAAAAATGATTTCCAATTCATACACAGGATCATAAATGTCACGCTGCTTTCTGCAGTGTTAGAGAAAAGTTCACACTTACCCTGAAACCAGTGCAGTGGTTTTGCTGGCAGTGGTCACTCTGGTGGGATACTGGGGAAATTAAATGAAAAGGTAGAAGTGAGAGGACATGTCACCTCACTGTGAGGCGTCTGACATAAGTAACCCCATATATGAAAATGATCCTGTGGTTTGATGACCACTTGTGAGATTCTCTGTTTCATGATAGTGTCATCAGCTTTGTCAAGATGGTGGAAGTATGAAACTAGTCACCGCCGATGGGAACTAGCTACCTGTGCAAGGTATCCAGTAATGCAGCAGCAGAGCTTCCTCCTGATCCCCGTGTAGAGGCTCCACACATAGTTGAGTGTGTAGAAGAAAGAGGCCATGTACAGGATCTGAAACAGCAGAGAGAAGGATCAGATTCTGCTGAGGCTTCATTTGAGGAGGCTGATGTCATCGGCAAAACCAACACTTGTCCGTGCAATCATTGTTCATCAACACTTTCGATTTCCCGTTTACACTTCAAAACAGTGAACATCACTTCCTGAAATGATACAAGGATGAGACTAGCAGTCGACCCGGGCCAGTGCACCAGGACAATGAAAGTAGGTCAGGAATGCCCGGTGGTGTTTGTTTGGCCTGGTTCTGTTCTCTCGTCTCGCTAGGTGTCCAAGTGGACAGGATTTGCTGCTCTATTTCATTTTGACCAGTCCCAGTTCAGGATGTTCTGGACCGGTCACTTGGGGTAAATGGTCCAAAATGTGTAACTGGGTAGCAACAGAATATTTCCTGTTTAAAACCAATCACTGTTGAGAAGGCCCGGGTTCGATCCCCAGTGTGGCTGTACCTGCTGAAGTGCCCTTGAGCAAGATATTTAACCCTACCTGCTGCAAGGCGGGATGAACCGGCAACCCAACCAGAGGGAGAAAAGACTCAGTAAAGAGAATCAGTAAACCATATGAAAACTCTAGTTGTGCTACTTTTCTACACAATATTTAACGGTAACAACACATCTTGGCATGTTGAACACACATTGTGTCATACTTGTAACATACAAGTATGTAGTTGAAGGAAAAATCCATGACTGAACACTGTAACACTGAAAACATCTATCAGTGGTGAGCAGGGCTTCTTTCTATACCGACGATCAACAATCATACAGGAGGAATCCATCAGAGGAGGGAGACCAATTTCTCCACCGACAGTAGATAGACCAGAATGCAATGCAGTAGCCAAGATAGACCAGAATGCAATGCAGTAGCCAAGATAGACCAGAATGCAATGCAGTAGCAAGATAGACCAGAATGCAATGCAGTAGCAAGATAGACCAGAATGCAATGCGGTAGCCAAGATAGACCAGAATGCAATGCAGTAGCAAGATAGACCAGAATGCAATGCGGTAGCCAAGATAGACCAGAATGCAATGCGGTAGCCAATATAGACCAGAATGCAATGCGGTAGCCAAGATAGACCAGAATGCAATGCAGTAACAAGATAGACCAGAATGCAATGCGGTAGCAAAGATAGACCAGAATGCAATGCAGTAACAAGATAGACCAGAATGCAATGCGGTAGCCAAGATAGACCAGAATGCAATGCAGTAGCCAAGATAGACCAGAATGCAATGCAGTAGCCAAGATAGACCAGAATGCAATGCAGTAGCAAGATAGACCAGAATGCAATGCGGTAGCCAAGATAGACCAGAATGCAATGCAGTAGCAAGATAGACCAGAATGCAATGCGGTAGCCAAGATAGACCAGAATGCAATGCGGTAGCCAATATAGACCAGAATGCAATGCGGTAGCCAAGATAGACCAGAATGCAATGCAGTAACAAGATAGACCAGAATGCAATGCGGTAGCAAAGATAGACCAGAATGCAATGCAGTAACAAGATAGACCAGAATGCAATGCGGTAGCCAAGATAGACCAGAATGCAATGCAGTAGCCAAGATAGACCAGAATGCAATGCAGTAGCCAAGATAGACCAGAATGCAATGCAGTAGCAAGATAGACCACAATGCAATGCAGTAGCCAAGATAGACCACAATTCAATGCAGTAGCCTCAGTACCCTCAAATAATCTTTTTTTATCCACCATATGTACATTGAGGTAGAAGGAGACGAGGCAGGTTGAGGGAAAGTGGCTTCATGGCCTTTTTCATTTTCAAAAACAGAAATGAAGCAACCAACGATCCTAAATGACAAGGAAGATTTATGAAGCCTTGACTAGTTTTTACTTCATGCAAGTCCATATGGAAAGACCTGGAGAAATCTATCTAAACCCACAAATCAGCAACAAAGACAAAAATACATTTCTCCTGTTCTCATTGAAACATGGAGAAAACACATGAGATGTATTTTTGAAATTGGGACGTTTCAAAACCCCGAATGACGAAAGTCACAAATGACCATGTAAACTTTTAATTAAAGTAAGAAAATGATCTTGGTCCTTTTGTCCAAAGCACACACGTCTACCCATCCAGCGTCCTACCTGCTCTACGGTGTGGAGGTGGTAGCAGCTGGTGTGGCGGTTGCAGTCCGGAGAGAAGAGAGCAGCTCCCATCAGCCAGCAGAGCGCCAGCAGCAGGTCGGCCAGGCTGAGCAGGAACAGCGGCTGGAGCTGCAGAACACAGCGAGATGTTTTACCACGACCGGCATCAGAACCAGTCCACAGTCCGCTGGATCTGTGGGCTTTTACTACAAATGGGATCTGGTCCAGTCGGTGATCCACCTCTGATATGATGCAGTTTGATTGACATATTTATTGTACAATTGATTACTACTACACCGGTTACCTATTGTTCCAAGTTACCAAGACAACTCAACATCTTCTCACAATAATGTTCACATGATATTTTAGGAACAAACTGGTCAGTGGTAATGAAATATGTATTAATGCATCATCCTCAACTCTGTGGACTGATCCATTCATGTGATTTAAAATAGGGCACAGTAAAAAACAAAATACCCCCAAAAAGTACACCAAAGTACACTCAGTTCCAGTAAGGAGAGTAGATGTAGTCTGTTACTCGGTCACTAACCTCCGGCGTCCAGATGAGGCTCTGTGAAGTCGCATAAACGACGATGGAGCTCGAACCCAGAACGCTGCAAAACAACACACTGGATCAGTGAGACCAGCTGGTATTGAATATACGTCAGAATTGTATACATTCATAGTATTTTGATCGAACAACTAACTTTATTTCGGTGCCACTTCTGAAAACCTACTTCTAAAAGGCTTCAACTACAGGACTAACTCTTAATTGTAAAAAGTTATGGAAGAGTAAAAGAGGCGAAACATAAAAGAATACAACAGAACATCCTTCTATCTCCCTGATAGGTCATTCAGGGTCACAGGATGCTGTGACCTCTGACCTCCTTACTAGCAGTTGCTGGAATGGAGGAATTGAAGTGTCAACGTTTCCCTTATATGCACTGAAATATGACCGCCGCTGCTGAATTTGTATTTATTTATTTATTTTTTACTTTTTTGTAAACAAAAAACAAAACATAACAATCCACTCTCTCCCCTTCAAAACGGCCTTTTAAACGTGACGCGCTTTCATGGAAAAGTTGCTGTCATAAACTCATTTGAAATGCGATTGTGTCCAAACTTTCAGCAACATCATATATGGCCGTCAAATGCTCTGTCTTTCTGCAGTTCCTCTCTTTAGGAACTATATTATTTTGCTACGGTCGCTTCATATCCAGGTCAATTCACACACTTGTGAGTAAAGCATATAAACGAGAAACTTTGCGCTTACCTAAGTGTAGCTCTATGATAATGTCAGCACAACGATTATAACAACAAGCACCGGGTAGATGTCAACAAGCAAGCAATGTTGATCACGGATTCAGGATTCAGGATTCTCATTCGCCGAAGGGAAAACGGTTCTGCGACTTCACGTGAATATCGCACAGTAACGTTACAGCAAACGCAATCATTTGTTAGGAATACGCAAGGAAACGCATATCTGTGAAATAAACAACATTTGGAAGATCCATCTTGATACGTTTCGTTTCTAAAAGTAGGCTATTATTCCACATGCACCGATTGTTTCTCTTCTCCTGGAGGCGGGCGTTACTATGCGCGAGACGAGTATTCTATATGTCGTGTCTCAAGGGCCACCGTGACGCGCGGAAGGTGTCAATCTCAAAGACAACTTTGATAGATTCCCTCAGAGATATTACATATTCTTTGGATTCCCAGAAAGGATCTACCAGAAACGTCACAAATGTAAGTTATTTTATCATTGAAAATGTCATTACATTTAAGTAAATTAACACTGTTTGATTATATACAACAGTGTGGTGTTGCAAAATGTTTGTGCTTTGCGCGCGTGCTTCACCTCCGCTGCTACAACTCCATCCTAGGGGAAACACAGTGTGTTTTACTGTTGACCTCAGTGGAGTCTCTCTGGATAGATATGGTCAGACATACGGCTGACATGTAAGAATAAAACATAAAAACATGTTTCAGGAAGTCTCCGTTTAGATCCAGGTCATGAGATTCAAACCTGTACAGTGTTCTAACTAATAAACCAATAAATGATCAATACTCATCATACTGACCTCAGAACAGCCATGAGCAGCTGAATCCACCTCACTGCTTCATACACCTTCAAACAGGACAAATCATTATTACTGAACTCTTCAGGGCTGAGAAACCGAACAGAGTGTCAAACTGGAATTCACTTTTATGAAAATATTATGGATTTCTGTTTGTTTGTTTGTTTTATTTACCACTACACTGCTGCTCATACAGCGATATACACCACCACATCTGACTTTGGACATTAGAGTAACAATAGGGCAGAGCAGAGAGGATTTCAGACTGTAGATTTACTGTATGTACAGATACAAACGATGAAAACTGAAAAAAGAAAAATGTGTGGGTGAGAAGAAGAAACACAAACATTCAAACTGATAGAGACACAGCAGAAGGTTTTCCAGACCTGGACCTGACTGGTCCTGAAGCTGGTGATGCATCTTGGCCATGTCACTCTAAAGCTGAACATCATTCTTTACAACAAATATCCCAATAAGGGAGATGTCAGTGGATCTATAGCTACACAACATGTGGTAATATGTGTATAAGTGTTTTTTCCATACTTTTCTAGACTTTTTGTGCCATTCCCAAACCTTTCTAAACCTGGGAATTATCACATTAACTGTTCATATTTTTCCAAACTTTCCAGGCTAGTGAGGAGCCCTGAAGAATGTAGGGAAGAAGACTCACGTCAGTCCAGTCCTCAGCTCCAGTGGTGTTCTGCTGTGTGCCGTTGGAAAAAATCACCTCCAAACTTCCTACAGCTGACATGGTGGGAGAGTAGAGAGAGTGCTCAAAAACAGCTCTCAGCCTGGACCTGAGCAGTCTGATGGAAAACACAACCCTCTATATACTGCACATCACCCTGACCACGCCTCCCTGGAGCCGCCACTGTCCCTGGAATAACTGTAACTGCCTACTGGCGACCTCTGCTGGTGTGATGGAGAGGTAACATGTGCTGGTGTGATGGAGAGGTAACAGGAAAGCCACAGCGCGGTCCAAATAATGAACCTATCAGAAGAGGACAGAAACTCACAAATAGTCCACATAGAGGCTTATGGAGGCTACACTTTATTACCCATCAGGCCTTTGCCACCAGGACTTCCATCTTCCCCAAAATCACTTTAAAAAACAGCTACTGGTGATGCTCCTTATATTCCTGGTCCATCTCGTGCCTGGCCCGGACAGCTCAGCTCAGTCTCAGAGTCGAGGGTTCGATCCCCACGTGGTGTCAACTGTAACTTGTAGGTATCTTGGATAAAAGCGTCTAAATGACTGTGGTGTCTTGTTCTTCCTCCAGTCGTAGACGACGTGACGTCACGTTGAGATATTTCCAGTCTGATATCAGAAAATGTTTCATGATCTAAACCATCAACGGTAACCGTCAGGTTTTGGTGTCAGCCAATCAGAATCAAAGAGCAAGGGCTTCTTTCTAGACCGACGATCAACAATCATACAGGAGAAATCCATCAGAGGAGAGAGAGACCAATTTCTCCACCGACAGGAGATAGACCAGAATGCAATGCAGTAGCAAGATAGACCAGAATGCAATGCAGTAGCCAAGATGGACCAGAATGCAATGCAGTAGCCGAGATAGACCAGAATGCAATGCAGTAGCAAGATAGACCAGAATGCAATGCAGTAGCCAAGATGGACCAGAATGCAATGCAGTAGCCGAGATAGACCAGAATGCAATGCAGTAGCACAATAGACCAGAATGCAATGCAGTAACCGAGATAGACCAGAATGCAATGCAGTAGCCGAGATAGACCAGAATGCAATGCGGTAGCAAGATAGACCAGAATGCAGCCACAAGGCATGTTGAGTTTTGAGTAAGGAGCGTTGCTCTCGCTTTTCATCGACTTGAAAACCTCTTGCTCTCCCCACCTACACCTATAACCCACAGCTGAATGCAACACGTTCACGCCGCTTCTCTGGGGGCTGTTGAAAGGCATTCTGGGAAACACAAATACAACATGTTACGTGACAGGTCTATGAATGTGGAGTTATATTTTCCTCAAATTGTCCCAAATACAAGTTGAGACCATAATGGAAGAACCATCGGTGGACATATTGGATCCTCAGTCTTCCTCAGCTACGGATACGGAAATAAACGTATAACAGGAAGCAGACAATAACAGACTGGTCAACTGACAGACTGTGACCAGACTGGTATCGTATCCCTGTATCCTGTGGCTCTATACACAGTGGCCTGCCCGCCAGACAGCCAGCCAGCCAGACAGCCAGCCAGCCAGACAGCCAGACAGCCAGCCAGCCAGATCCTATCTGCTGGTTGGACTGAGGGAAACTTGCAGGTGCTCACAGTAGAAAGGCCAGACTTCAGACCGCACAGCGCTAACAGATGTCTGCATCCACAGCAATCCAATAACTTCATGTACAAAGGACAAAAAAAATAACAACCAAATCAGTGCCTGTATTTTTATTTCTAAAACACAACGAACATCATTTGATAATTTAAAACATAATAACCTATAGGTGTCCTGTGGCTGGACGTGTGCAGTCAGGATACGATACCAAACGACGTTTAATGTTTAAAAGGACATAAATATATATATATATATACACACACACACACACACACACACACACACACATATATATATATATATATATATATTTATAATCAGATCTAGACACAGTCTGGATACAACACACGCTCATGTAAAGGCAGACATCATTTTCATTCCTTTGGTTACGAGTCCATGATTTTAACTGAATGTCACTGGCACACTCCTATCAGATTCAATAGCAGCAGAGTGGCCTAGTGAGAGGAAACCGCAGGTTCAACCCCCCAAGGCTACTAAGGATGTGTCCTTGAGCAAGGCACTGAATCCTTACCAGCTCTGACCTCTGACCTTTTTGAGGACGGGCACGGGTCAAAGATTGGATCAACTGACAGGGTGAAGCAGCAGTGCTTCACATACGGTTTGTTTCCTCTTAGACGATCAGTCAGTGTCTGTCCATCGGTCCACAAGCTCAAAATCTTAATGGAATAAGTCGCTGCTCTCATCCTGGAATGAATGTTTGCCAATCATTGGTTGCCATGGAAACATTAGTCCTGACATGATTGGCTGCCGATAAAACAAGGGCCTTGTTGAGGCGCCTGAGTCCCCAGAGCAGCCAATATTTGGTGGCTGACCATCCATGAATTCATAGAAAAGTTTGTGCAATAGTCATATGTGCCTCAGTCATTAGTTTATTAACCTAGACGTCTGAGAGAGACTCCGCCTCCTGCGATCTGGAAGACGACGACTCGTGTTTCTTCATGTGGTTGCGGAAGATCCTGGCGCCGCTGAGGTTCTTCTTGCAGATGTTGCAGAAGTATGGCCGGGCCTCCGAGTGCATGTCGACGTGGTAGGTGAGCTCCAGCGCCCGGCTGAAGCTCTTGCTGCAGAAGGGGCACTGGTAGCGGACGCCCGAGTGGATCATCTGGTGGCTTTTCAGAGAGCTCTGCTGCTTGAAGGTCTTCTGGCAGATGGAGCATTGGTATGGCCGGGCATCGGTGTGCAAGCGCTGGTGTCGCCGCAGGGCGCTGGAGAAGGTGAAGCTCTTGCCGCAGTCTGTGCAGGTGTATGGTTTCTCTCCGGTGTGTATCCTCAGGTGCTCCGTCATGTGGACCTGCTGGGTGAAGCTCTTCCTGCAGGTGGGGCACTGGTATGGCCGTTCTCCGGAGTGGATCCTCAGGTGTTTCTGCAGCGCCGACGCCTTCTGGCAGTCGCGGCCGCACACCGGGCAGCTGTGCTTTGGTTTGCCGCTGCCGTCGCTACCCTCCTGGACCTCGGACCTGGAGCGGTCGTCTTGGTCTGTTGAGGGAAATTAAGTGTTATGGTGGAAAACCACTGAATCTGTCAATGGAGGTGATCTGTCTTTGATTTATTTGCAGTATTTCTCCTTTCAAAACGTTCGGGAGGTGTGATTACTTGGTGTATTGTCTTATTCTTCTATCCATGTCCTATTCTCTGCTGCTATAATGAAATTTCAACAGTACAATAATAATAATAATAATAATAATAATCTTTCCTTACAACAGGGTTCCCTTACTTCCTTTTGTTGTGTTGGTACCAATATATATATGTTCGGTGTTCATTTGGATCTCGGCTTGTCATCGTTTTTCTTTTTGTTTTTAGAAGTTTAGTAGTTTGTTTGTCTCACCTGCAGTTTCCATTTCTTCAGTTTTTTTTATCATGTGCAAATAAACTAAACATAATAAACATAAAACTATAATTGACTATCACTTTTCTTAACAAAGTGTGAATAGAAGTTTGCTGGCTGCATTAAGGACCATTAAGCAGAAAGAAATAGTACCAGACGATGTAACAGTAATATTATCTAACACCACCCCCCCCCCCAACACCACTACTACCATTAACAATAGTAAACAATATTAAAAGGCTGTAAAGTCCACTCAACACCGTTATTTATACCATCAAACTCAACATGTAATCATCTTGTTTTAGTCCTGAACTGACAAAACTTACCGATGACCGTCGGCCTCCAATCCTCCTCCTCCCCGTCTGAGTTGATCAAACCACCGATATCTCCTTCCTCGTTTTCTGCTCTGTCCTCCTCATCCTCCAACACCGACCCTTCTGCCAAGTCTGGGCTGCCATGGTTACTAGGTAAAGGTCTGGACTTGGTGATGATGGATTCAGAGTTGCTGGACTGGAAGAAAGACATGATGAGCCAGAGAATATTACACAACTACACATCTTCCAGGTTCTTTTTGACCGCTAACTTGAAATGAGTCTACACTGGAAAATGATAAGACGTTGTGTTGTTTCCAAAGGGAAACGCATTGAGGTTCTTTCAGTTTCCGTCAGGAGAGGAGAGGACTAGGTGTGCTAGAGACTTGTGTAGGAGGAGGTGCAGTATGTTTTATCCATGTTGTTCCAACTACTACTGGTCACCAGTAGAGGTCAAAGAAGGTCAAAGGCTACTTTTCTTTTGCCTTCATTGGATGGTTCACAGTAGAGACATCCAGGAAATGGAGGATGACCAGGACATTACATGGTTACTCCTCAGCCAACTGAGCCAAGAAGCCCCATCATGGATTATTTAAACTGAGTGATCTGTTCAGCAGTGATGTTCTTCTGTCCAAACGTAAAACCACCTACCTGCTCCTCCAGATCCTCCTCCAGATCCTCCTCCTCCTCCATCTCCATCCTCACTTCCTTCTCTTTCTCCTCTTCCTCCGCCTCTTCTTCAACTTTAATATTAAACCAGAATTCCTGAAAGAGACCATATCCTAATCAATATAAGGTTTAAAAACCTGACAGACAGCCACTGTCCTAGCTAGTAGATTATAAACCTGATTCTTTAAGGACCCGTGGGTTCCAGTCTCACCTTGCTGGTGCCGTTCGCTGGGTCGGCGATGAGTCCGTCTCGTATGTGGATCCTCATGTGTTTCCTCAGCAGGCATGGCCGGAGGAAGCTCTTCGGACAGATGCTGCAGGGATGCGGTTTATCCGCCATGTGGATTTTCTCGTGGGCTCTTAAATTTGTCGACGTTGAGAACGCCTTGCTGCACACCGAGCAGGAGTGAAGCTTCTCCGCTGCGTGGATTTTGACGTGTTCTTTAAGTCTCGACGGTCTTGGGTAGCTCTTGTTGCAGACGGGGCAGGTATGGAGTTTCCTCCTGTTGGCTGGAGTCCCATCTGTGAGGACGAACCGGACTTGACATCAAAATGTGAAATGTAAAGATCAGGTATGTCGTTGGTGTTATCAAGAGGGCACCTCCCATGAGAGTTTCAGGTAGGGTGACACATGACCTTTCGTTCCCTGTTGCTCTACAGATTGTGTCGTAAATGATTTTTCACTCGTGCTGAAATGATTCAAAACAGCCGGCTGTGTACCAATAAAAGGAACTTGAACTTGGCATGTTTTTGGAAATCCACGCTTACCGGGTTGAAAAGCCTGTGCTTCCTCTCCGTCAGACACAAACATGACCCCGTCCTCCTCTCGGTCTTCAGCCGCCAGGTCCTGGAGCCCGCTACGACCCTCAGCAGCCAGTGACATCGTGGCGCCGCTAAGCTGGACATTCATTTGCTTCAGAAAAGATGGAAGAAACAAAAACAGTGATGTGTTTCCTGTTGCTGTATCTATCTGCTGTATCTCCCTCTCATCCCCCAAGTCTCTTCACGCTGCTCTTATGTACACTGCGGCTGGGATGTGAGCACTTCCTGGTTTGGAATATTCCAGGGGTTCCCAAACCTTTTCATGTTAATACGCTTTAGACCACAGACCCCCATTTGGTAAAGGCAATGTCCCAGGAAACCTGATTAGAAGTGTCATTATTATACTCTCTCATCGGGCCAACAACAGTAGAGTTAAAGTAGTGTCCCCGGAGCCAAACCTGGCTGTTGTGTATCCAGCCTGCATTGGGCCCTGGAGTGAACCTATGATACAGATTACACTGAAGCAACAACACAGGACCGATGTGACTCCTGCTGTGTTTGAACCAGAATCTAAACCAGGACTAAACCAGGACTAAACCCCTGACACCTCCAGTCTGAACCTTAGTAGTGCATCTGCCATTGAAACGGGAGGAGGGATCAATGCTCCTCCACACCGGTGTTGTAGTGTTCAGCACTGAAACCTGGTGTGAGAAAGGGTAACGTCAGTACACAACAGTACTGTCCCAGACTCGGTTCTGCAGTATTGTACTCGTTTCGCGGGATTTCACGGCTTGCACGAGATTCACCCGGAAACCAGAACAAAAACATTTTAACGTCAGGATAAATGTTCCTTTGGTTTTACCAGAAAGTCAGGCTCCAGTTGACCTCCGACCAAACGCTCCGTTCATACGACTCTGCCGTGTCGCTGTTAGCATCAACTAGCAGGGAAGTTGTGCGACAGCGGAAAACGTCCTACGGGGAAACACTTTGGGTAGTTTGGTTCCACTTCACAAAACTCCCGCTCGTGACACGTAATTGTTGCATTTAAAACGATTTCTGAGTTTTATTTGACGTTGTTCAAACCATTTAGGTAGTTTTGTTTCCGTGTTGATTCTGTTGTGTTGTTGTCATGCTATCACTTCACAACCAGCATCCTCTGCACTGTAAGAGTTAAAGCTAACATCTCTATTCATAGCTAGTTCTGGTACTATGGATAATATGTGTATGTAAAAGGTCACTTAATGTCTTTCATTTAATAGATCAAAACATATTTCACATCATCTGTATTCCTCTAAGACTGGATATACTGTATATGTGGGTCAACTCGAAGTACAAATAGTACTACTAGGTAACTTTGTAGTCCACCAGCCAATGGCTCATACATCTCAAAACTGACTAACCACTTTAACTGTTTTCACAGCCCAGACACATTTCTAGGTCAGCGTGGGATGAGGGCTGGTTACCTGCCAAAGTGCCAAAAACGTACTTAACTAACTTACTTGCCACAGCAAAGATTGACCAGCATTTGGCCGGTTGCTGGTGGTAATGCTGCATTCACATCAATGGGAAAAACGGTGGATACCAGCTCCCCACTGGGAAATACTGTTCACCTCAGCTTTCAGATACAATTGTACTTGGGAGCTGTGGGTTTGGTGATGGCTCGGACCTCTAGTCCAGTGGAGGGAATGGCATATGCAATTAAGATTTCTGTAATATTTTCATCACATAAGTACTTTTGTGATCATAACGGAGCAGAAATGCCGTAGCAGAACACAAAAACCTGCTCAGGTTTTCATTTGTGGTTGTCATTGCAGTGTTTGGTCGTTCTGATAGCATCATTTCCCACCTTGATGAAACAGCAACATCCTGCAAAATCCCACAATATAAAACAACACAGAGAGACTACAGATTTGCCCTCGGCCTCAGTAAACTGGTCTGCAGTATTTAGGAGACTGTCTTGTAGATGCTCTTTCCTTCTGCCCTGCACAGGACGACTTCTTCTTCTTCAGTTCATATTAGTATTGATGCTCCTGCAGGTTTACTTTTTCGCCCTTGCATAGGAGTCAAAGTACTGAGTATTGTAATTAATGTTAGCTTTCCTTTTCCTTTCCCTTACACGGTGCTTTCTTCTTCTTCTTCTTCAAAAAGCTTTGTGATGCCTTACATTTACATAAATGAAGACTTTAAGACTCTACAGATACCTTGATATCAATACCATATCATCAATACCATATCATCATTTTTATGTGATGACAACAACGCTCCAAATATGAGCAGTTTTAGCTCTGCATCCTGCATTAGAACTAAAACTGAGACTGAAAGGGGGACAGACGGGGAAACAAAACCTAAATCACCCTAACCACCAGAAGAAACTCCATGATGGACACTACGGATGAATCAACTCATTCACTGAGAAGATCATTATCCATTATTGGTAAAAGATAGTGTCATTCACCTGTCTGGCGTCTCCTCCCGACAGCAGTGATCCGGTGTTGAATCCCTCTCTGGTGTGGATTTCTTGGTGCTTCCTGAAAACTCTCTTAATGGAGAATCTTTTCTTACAGACGTTGCATTGGAAGGGTCTTTCTCCGGTGTGGGACCTCATGTGTTCCTGCAGACGGGAAGCTCTAGTGAAACCCCGGCCACAGATATCGCACACATACTGCAGCGCCCTCTGGTGGAGCTGCTCGTGCTGCTGCAGTTTCTCGGGGGTTGAGAAATCTTTCTTGCACAGGAAGCAGCAAAGGGCCGATTCCTCCAAAAGATTAAGACGTATGATCATTCATTTTGAAAACCAGTGAGTCTAGCCTTTTTGTAAAACACAACTGCAGGATGGATGTTTCATATGTGGATGTTTCATCATGTAATGTTTCCTATTATTATTGTTTTTTCTTGTGGTACCTTCTTTGTACTTGGCCCGCTGGCCACTTAATTGGTTTAATTTAATGAGTAAGACATTTGTTTTTTCTGATTGTTAAAGAACTTTATAAACTACACAAATAAAGTTTACCATTACTATTATCATTTTTCAGTGGCGCTTTTAATTTCTCATAATGTTCCATGTCTCACCTTGCTCACGCCGCCTGCAGGTTTCCCCACGTCGTTTTCATCTCCAGCATGTGTTCGCACGTGTTTCCTCAACAAGCCCGGCCGGTTGAAGCTCTTCCAGCACAGAGGGCATGGGTGGGGCTTCTGCCCTGTGTGAAGCCTCACGTGATCCCTGAATGATGACGACGTGGAGAAAACCTTGTCGCAGAACGAGCAGGAGTGGAGGTTCTCCATCGCGTGGGTTTTCTGGTGATCCTTGAGGCCCGTCTTGGAAGCAAAGCGCTTGGGACACAACGGGCAGGGGAACGGCCTTTCCCCCGTATGCGTCCGTTCGTGTTGTATCAGATATCGTCGCTGAATGAAGCCTCGGCTGCACACCGAGCAGTGGTAGGGTTTCTCTGCGGCGTGTCGTAGTCGGTGCCTCCTCAGGCATCCCGGCTGGGCGTAGCTCACCCCGCACTCGGTGCAGGAGTATGGTTTCTCGCCGGTGTGAACCCGCTGGTGGACGACAACGTTTATTTTCCGTGTGAAGCGCTTCCCGCAGATGGAGCAGCTGTATGGTTTGTCGCCAGAGTGTGTTGTCATGTGGCGCGTTAGCCGGTACCGCCGAGAAAACTCTTTCCCACATACCGGACAGCGGTGAAGGCCTTTTGACCGACAGTTGTCTTGGTTTAAATCGGGTTCTGCTGATGTAGAAGGCCTCTCGGTGTCAAGGACAGAACCCTTCCCTGCAGGAAATTAAAGTGACGTTGGTTACTCAAAGACACCATTGTAGCCCTCCCTCAACATCCATCGTCAAGGCGCTCTTGAGCAAGGCACTTAACTCCCAACCAATCCAGTGGAGCTGCTCAGTGGCCACCATTAGGAGACTGGTTGTACTGGGCAGCTCCCAGTACAGTAGCAGAGTGGGGGCTGAAACAGCATGCTCACCAAACCAAAACACTAAAAATCATGATGCCATTACATCTTTCAATACCTTCACCAGGAAGCTGCTGACCATTCTCTCTTCGCTTTACTGCTTCCGCTTCCTCTCCACTCATCTCCTCGTGCTCTGCTTCATCCTCGTCCATCTATAATTTCACTTGAACTTAAAGCCTGGAAGGATTCGTAGTAGGATGGGTCTCCTCCAGGCCTCTGAAATAAAGACAATAAGAGATGATTGGAGACCAGTTAGCATTTGGCCTGACAGCATGACGGCACACATTCAACTTTCACTTTTCACAGTGAATCACAAGAAATCTTCAATTATCAACATCTATAATTTGGTAAATATTTTTTCCAAACCACCTTAGAGCACCACGAGGACACACATGAAAAGCTGATTACAGCCGTCTACCCTTTGACCTCTGCAGGAACAGCTAGGTATGTCTACCATGATATTGATATTTCGGGCCATACTTGTAACCAGTCCAAACCCAGAAACAGACTTTAATCCAGTTATGGTATGCCTTAAATATTCAATACTACCACATCTAGTTTGTACAGCAGGTGGGCTCTGCCTGGAGGACTGGAGGACGTCAATACAGGAGGTTGACAAGCTTCATGTATAAATTGTTCTGCGATAGCAAGACAGCCAAATGAGGGTCTTTCAGTGAGGAAGATGTTGCATCATCAGGCCAGAGATGAAGCAGGACAGACTGAACACTGGACTCAATTAAACACTCCGGAAAGGTTCTGACTGTAAAATGCCAGATAAACTCACAACAAAAACCACATAACAGGTATTTAAAATAGAAATGCACTAACATATATGCTGCTTAGCAACCATGTTGTTGCTGTTGATCAATAACTACATGGCTTGGTGACGTTCAATTCATTTGAATAACATTCTTGAACACTTCCTTTCTCTTGATGTTTGATGAGCTACTCTCTTGGCAAGCAGTATTATATATAGTATATATACACACACACACACATATATATATAGTATACATAACTTCTATATATACTGAGGATAGCTGTTGTTAGTAGAGTTGCTAAGCGACCAGCTTGTCTTTTAGTTCGTCCATTAACATTAAAGTAAGTATCATGCAGTAACAAATATGATTGAACAATATTAAATATGTAATCAATATTGTGTTTATAATATTCAGATCACTACTACCCATCAAAGCATTTCACAGCAGCTTCGAGCCAACCACAACTAAGGACCAACACTAACGTTATATGGTTTATATGTCAGTTGGTTCCCCTTGAAGCTAACCAGCTAGCCACGAGCCAAAACATTCACGTTAACGCCAAACAACACGTACCGTGGTTCTCTCGGTAGAGGCGGCAAACCAAGACGCCAGAAAACTCCACAAATGAACGTTAGCTACGAATGAAACCCGTTGGTTGGAGGACGCCTCTGACTTTTGCTTAATGCTAGCCAGAGTCTCGGTGGCTAGCCGGCGTTAGCATGCTAACCTCGGCTCAGTCTTTTTCTAAACAAACCCACTTATTTAACACGATAAACTCGTAATGTTTCGCTAACGTCATGCACGAGACAAACCCAACGAGGGCTTCTCTGGGACGGTGACGTACAGAACGCAACGACACGTTTCTTCCCCGTACGAGCCGCGACAGGGTGCGCTCGAGCTGTAGTTCTTGGAGGAGTCGGCGGTCTTTCCAGATGAAAACATCAGTACTACTCGTATCCTTCACTAGGCTGGTAACTGGGACGTTGAGTTTATATGTACTATATTAACAGACATGTCAACATACAACAATACAGTCACTGACAGATGAAACGCACCTTAACTCAGGTTACCCACCTTTACAGACTGACATGAACCTGTATGACAGATCCGTTGTACATCACAGTAAATGGTATCAGACTGATCTAAGCTATATGAGGGCAGGGTTATAAATACTGCATTTTGAAAATATACTACATTTCCTGTTTGTAGTGGTGGATGTTTGCCCTGTGATGCTCACCTACTACATCACTGTTCAGTCTGTACACCATGTGAATGAAATGACTGTTTTTGATTTTTGGCCCAGCCATTGTGTAATACAGTGAGGAGGTAGACTCTTTCAACCAGGGGAGCCAGCCTCAAGCCCTCAGTTGGCAGGCATCTGCCCTGCTGAAGTGTCCCTACCACCTCCAGTACTGCCATGCAGCTGACCCTGACCTCTGACCTCTCTGTGGAGGGGGGCAACAGAGAAGACAAATAACACAGATTTGACTATCAATGAAGAAAACAACTAATAACTTGTACTATATTTGTTTTTTTTTCCTTCCCCTATCCAAATACTTTCAAGTCATTTTTCCCACCTAATGTGTGTGTGAGTGAGACTTATGGGTGGGTCAGCTTGGGTAGAAGTACACAGAACACTGTCAACTTCATTGCCAATTGTGTATGTATCATTTATGTGCAAAAACCAATTAAGAGATTTTGGAGGAAAAAAAAAATATAACACAGATTTGGTTAGAATGTAAGAATCCACCACATTTAACAGCACAATCGATGCCATGATGTAAACAGATCTACTGAAGAGGAGCAACTCAGGTTCTGATGAAATGGTCAGTATTATCAATACCAACACTGGAAACACTCCAGTCACGCTCACCTGTTAGCGTAAGAACACATCTTTATTAAACTATGACATTAACACACACACACACACACACACACACACACACACACACATCATTCCCACCATGGGCAGCCTATTGCTTCTTCTTCACTACGTGAGCACAGTCATATTTGCCCCTGACCACAGTCAGTTTGACCCCTGGGAGGTCCTGCGTCCTGCCCCCCTGCACCAGCACCACGTTATGCTCCTGGAGGTTGTGCCCCTCCCCCGGGATAAACGCCACCGCCTCCTTCCCGTTTGACAGGCGAACCCGGGCGCATTTACGGTTTGCCGAGTTCGGTTTCTTGGGTTTGCGGATCATGGTCTTCAGAACCACGGCCTTCAGCTGAGGACGACCGAACGTGGCACCGATGGTTTTAGGAGGCGGCTGGGGCTTTCCTTTGCGATGCATCTGGTTGAGGGTGGCCATGGTCCTGGAGAAGACGGGCCCCGTCCACGAGGAGGCACACTGGGACGCTGCAGAGAAGTACAAGTCATCCACTTATTAACCGTGAACTTTATTTGCCCTTACTGACAGGCGGTAAGATGAACAATAAAAATGACTGACAAGAATTAAAGACAAATACAAATACACAGCAAATGCGTCAAGAACAGGTGTCTGGACAGACGCCTGCTTGTAAAACCTACAGAGTATAATATTTTATTTCCAGAACACGATCTGTTTTCTGCATCAGTTTCACTGTAGTTTCTCTCAAACACTCATGAATTCCTGGATTGAAAACTTGCCTTGTAGCAGCGATGTTAACATTGGTCTCAACCTCCATAACGACGACATCCCTGCAACAAACCAGAGAAGACGCTTCAGTAGCAGGACAGTCAGCTGGATGACTGACCAACTCTCATCCACCGGCCACGGTGGCTGGCAGAGAACCAACATCCACTTGGACCATTTGACCAACCAGTTCAGGATGAGATGTTTAGTTCCTGTCCAGGTGGTTGGTAGAGACTAACCTACCCTGACAGTTCAGCTAGACCGATACGGTCCGTTCTCTTACATGCAAGCGTTACGCCAAACAGGCGTTTTACGGAACATTGTTAACCGATAAATGATCTTCTGGTTAATTCGCCATACAAGTGATCCACAAAGCAGCAATACATTTCAATAAAAACACATCTTCCATAATCGGTTCCCACTGCTCCACCGTGTAGAGAAAGATTTATCGGTCTACCGAGGAGACGAGGAGTCCAAAAGTGGAAGGTGCTTCGCTAAGTGCTGTTTGGGGTATTTGATGTACGTCGAAATGAAAAGTACCTCCTATGGGTTCGTATAAAATCTTGGTTCTACCAGGTTATGTACGTTTGCCGAGAAGCCAGGCAGCGTTAAACTGGCAGGAGTTTGAATGGAGTTTGGTGTAACGTTACCGCTAGCTATGCAGCTATGTATTAGCTGCCAAAAGTAAAAATAACCTTTCTATCGATATTAATAATGCTCAACTGTACTTTCACAACACCTGGTTAGCTAACTGACATCACAAGTATGAACAACTAGAAGGTTATGTATAATTTTAACCATCATACCTGTTTAGACGAGCACCGCCGTATGATGATCAAATATATCTGGCTAGTTGCAAACGAAGTGTACGCAGTGGACCGTTAGCTCGTTAGCTCGTTAGCTAGCTATTGCATTCTGACCAAAAACAACCGAGAGCTTCACACCACAGACGGGCCTTAGTGACCCTACTCTAGAAGGGTGCTGGATGCTCCTGACTACCGGAAGTGTTTCACCTGGAAATAAAATCGTTTCCGGTTCAAGAGTAACTCACCGCTGCACCCTAGAGGAGACAGGTGTTATGTCGAGTTCTGCATGCATGGATACTATTGGGTCGAGACGTGCATGCACACCGCGGGAGCGCGCACAACATTCGTTCTACTACTACTACTACTACTACTACTACTACTACTACTACAGCGGAGGGGTATCAGTGTTTTGTGAGGAGAATTCCAGTAGTTCCAGAGTACCAACCTTCACTGTTATTCATCAATGACGATATACAGTCAGGATGAAACTAAAACATTACAATACAATACAAATCGATCATACAACATCACATCCATAACGGAAATATGTCCAGGGAATAATTTACACTTTCAACAAGCCACACAACAGAATGTTACTCCCTTCTAGGAGTAGCAACTGTAGAAGAAGACAGCTCGCAATGTTGCAATGCAGGGAAATTCCTTGTACCACCTCTCTTGGAAACGTCTGAATTTTGGGTGTGGCTGATGTGGCTCCGTCCTCTGACTTGAATCTTCACTGCCACCCAACTCTCTGTTTCTGCTTCTGCTTCAGTCATGCATGCTCTGAACCCCCTCAAGTCACAATCTCACCTCAAAGCCATGAGACCACACTTACTACAAGCAAGCAATACCAAAATGTTTGTGGACTCTCTGCTCTGATGTACTACAGGCTAATACTTGTCAGTCTCCTACCTGTTGGTCTGCCTGCCTCAACTGTTTGATGTTCCTGCATGACGGTAACGTGTTTACAAGGCTCCTTTTTAAGACCTCACCTCACTCCCTCCACCTGTCACTCCTCCACCTGCCACCATGCAACAACAATAAAGAAACACAACCAAAAATATACTTTATCTATATACAAGGGCATAACCATGTTCTGAAAGGTGTGTGTGTGTGTGGGGGGGGGGGCTCATTTAAAACTTAATTTCCTGGTTTTCACACAACCTGGCTCAGGGGAGGCCTACCTCTAGAAATAATGACTAAGACGTTTTAATCAAAGTGAATCAGGCAAGGTTTAAGACTATGTGCAGTATTGTCCTAATCACTAACAACCAATCAATCAAAACACTGTACAAAAGTCGATTTCGCTCTATTGAGACATTCTTTACCAAAACAGTTCAATTTACAACCATCAACATACGACTGAATGGTCTACTGCAGTGATCCTGCTGGTCTGGGTGACAGAGTAATGTGTACATTTGCTTGTACTTCTGTGCACCTATCAATATGATGTGGGTTCTGATATATTGATATCTATGCTTCTGTAATGTGTACTTGCTCATAAAGCCTTTCTGGTTCTGTGTGAGAGTGAAAGAGGTGTGCTGGGTTCAAGGTTATCCTTTATGGAATCGACCTAAGTTTAAGTAATTAAACTTATCAGGAGGACAAGAAGGACGATCAGCTATCAGCTCATAAAATACACTTTGTTCTCATCCGGTCAACCAAAGACTAAAGTTCACTACTATCTTTTAAAGGTCCCATATTGTAGGAATTCAGATTTTCCTCCTTGTACATGTATGATCAACGATGTTAAATCAAGACCTTGTTAAAATTAGATTTTGTTTGAATGGATAAATTTAAAGTTATTGTATTTTCAAAAATCCTCCTTTTTTCCAGGCAGTTTCAGACCTACTCCCATACCAACTCCAGTAAACGCATCACAACAGCACTTGGTCCTGATTGGCTCCCTAAAGCCGTCACTCAGCATTTGAACTAGGGGAGCTGGTGTTGTCCACCAATCAGTATTGTGAGGCTTCACATTCATTTAGTTCAACTAATTCAGTTCAACTTTTAACTAAACTACATTTATCTGCCATGAAGAACATTATTCTTTTCCTGAGTACATTTGATAATAAACAAGCTTTTACCCAATTGCTCTAGTTATGTTTTTTATTTATTTATTTTTCTTTTCTTTTTGATTGTTTTCCTGTTTTAATATGTTGCACTAAGACCTGTTTTACCCATTTGTCTTACGTATTGAAGTTTTTCTTGCTCTGTTGTACTGTTTAGATGTGTTGAACTCTTCGTCTTTGTCGCCGATGTTTTTTGTCTTTACCTTGTTAATTGTTTTGACGTGTTCTGTGAAGCACTTTGTTTTGAAAAGTGCTCTACCAATAAAGTGTAATATCATCATTATTATTATTTGAAAACAAAAACATGAAAATAGAGTAATATGGGACGTATATAAAAAGTACCATCAATTGGTTTGATGTTGCTGTAGGTGTCACTTTTTCAAATTGTTGAATGTCTCAATTTGAGCCAAAACCTTCAGTCCTCAGAGAGGTTGAGTCCAGATGTTATCCTGATCCGCTGTCAGCCCGGGGTCAGAGACTACTCTCTGAAAGTAATTAAGATGAAATCCTGTGTGATAAGAGTCTTGAGTCGGCCTGGTCCAAGGTCCCGTCCTTGAAAACAGACACTCAGCAGATTCCTATCTCGTGAGAACCACCGTTACACATTAAACCAGCGAACCAGCTTCCAGAGGCTCTCAGCGGCGATGAGTGCTGGTTGTCTGAGCATCAGGATGAGGCTGGCCCTGTGCATGGTGGTCGCAGCGGCGCTCTGCGTCGCCGCTAAACCGTCCAGCAAGGCGAAGACTCACAAGCTGCTGATGATCTCCTTCGACGGGTTCCGGTGGGACTACGACCAGGACGTCCACACGCCCAACTTTGACCAGCTGGTTCTGGACGGGGTGAAGGCCAAGTACATCACCCCCCCGATGCTCACCATGACCTCCCCCTCACACTTCACCACCATCACTGGTAAGGCACATGATGGTTATAACAATAATGATACTACTACCTCTACGTCTCCTCCTACTCTTGATATTACTATTATTGTTACCACTACTTCTACTACAACTACTACTATTGGTAGTTTTGTATAACTAGTTTTGTATAACTAGTTCCCTGGTTACCACTAATACGTCACTGGATCGTGTCTTTGACCAGTCAGATTGTTTGGCTGAAGCTACCTGCTGTAAAATGTATTATTTGACCAAAAGACTTTCTGACATTCTTGGTTGAAACATTGAGATTGAGAGTTGGAAGATCGAACCAGTAGAAGAAGAGATTTTTCTCCATTTGCTCAGGATGTTCCCAGTTCAGCTCCTGCTGATATTAGTGTATTTGACCATTAGCCTCCTTAAAGTGGTAATCCTCGAGTTCCTTGTTTTTTATTGAGTCTCCATCTTCGTCTCTCTGCCTCACTGTGGTGTTCCTCACTGTAGTGTTCTTCACTGTGGTGTTCCTCACTGTGGTGTTCCTCACTGTGGTGTTCTTCACTGTGGTGTTCTTCACTGTAGTGTTCTTCACTGTGGTGTTCCTCACTGTGGTGTTCTTCACTGTGGTGTTCCTCACTGTGGTGTTCCTCACTGTGGTGTTCTTCACTGTGGTGTTCCTCACTGTAGTGTTCCTCACCGTGGTGTCCCTCACTGTAGTGTTCCTCACTGTAGTGTCCCTCACTGTAGTGTTCCTCACTGCTCTTCCCAGAGATCACCTGTCAATCAAACAGTGTGTCCAGTACTGTGACGTCTTTCTCCTTGGATTTTCTGTTGATGGCGTTTGAGTTCCTGTAGGTGGCGCTCTTTTCTTTGTCTGTTCAGCCATGGTGGCTATCGCTGCTCATGCTAACTACCCAGTTCTTCTTCTGTAGAAACGTAAAACACATCACTTCCTGTCTCCAGAGGGTTTCTCCCAGGAAAGACCTACCTGACACCGGGTGTTGAGAGCAGCAGATGGAGAAGCTTCATGATGGTTGAGGTTGATGATGTTGAGGTCCAGAGATCAGAGAGAGGAGAGGACAGAGATCCAGAGGAACATGTCACAGATTTTTACTTTAATGACTTTTTTTCAATGAACTAGTTCAAGAATTTGGTTCTGAACACTCTCAGAGAACCATAATTGCTTTAAATGTTTAGTAAATCTTGTACTGCACTGTTTGTCCCTGTGTTCTGAGTTTCCACGTGTAATCTCATAAATAAAGGGTTATAAAAAGTAAGGATAAGGCCAAAACCTTCCATACAGAAACCTGAGAACAAGGTATGAAACGATTTCCAAAACACAATAGATCAATTTTGGAAAAACTCTTATCTGAACTTTATAAATCAAAATCAAAATCAAAATAGAGGATCCAGTCAGTAAAAGTGTTATCTTGTCAAGCAAGGACTTGAGTCCTACTATCCTTTAAAAGTACTAGAATTTCCTTTAACGTTATGTTGTCCATCATTTCCAAAGGGTAGATGTCAGTTTTTTTGAATGATGTCGTTTTGAAATGAAACCCTTCCATCTTCTGTGTTCTGTTTGCTGTCAGGTAGATGGGTCGAGGACCACGGCGTCGTCCACAACATCATGTTTAACACCACAACCAACCTTAAAGTTCCCCACAAAACCACTCTGACTAAGTCGGAGTGGTGGGACACCGGAGTTCTGCCGTTATGGATCACGGCACAAAACCAGGTGAGTCATCGATCAGGAATACTGAAACCTTCAGATAAACAACCATGTCAGCTTGTCTTCAAATCCCATTATCTAAAGAGTAGTTTCAGACTGTGGAAGACAATTGGTCAAATGGTTTGGATGGTTAAACAACAGGCTTTGACCCTCCCTTTACCTCTCCAGCAAGGAAGTGCTAAAGCAACGGCCAAGGTAGCATCAAAACTGAAGGGCAAAGGCAGGACTTTAGATTATTTTCATTGATATCTTTTTTACTGACATGTCTCATTACAATGTGTTGAAAAAGACACTTTGGGATCTATTGGGGTTGATTTTTGGAATGTCCATCAGCCTGTTAGGACTGGAGAGCTTGGTAGAGCTAAGCAACTGACAAGAGTTTGACCTGGGAAAGTCCAGGTAGACAGTAAGTATCTTGCTCAGTGATTCTTCAACCCAGGCCCTCTGGTTGGACGACCTCACCAACCACCAGACCATCCTGCCGCCCATCAGCTCCTCTTCAGTTAGTTGAACACAAGTAGGAAATCAGCATGTTGGTTGACGGGTCAACATCACCAAGACACATTCATCTGTTGAGAACAAACTGTGATTCACTTCTTTTTCCAGGGTCTGAAAACGGCGTCCTTCTTCTACCCAGGCGGGGCGGCCAACTACAGCGGCCAGTCGGTCAACAGAGCGCTGGCGGAGGAACCAGGCCACCCGGACAGCAACGAGACCGAGTGGAGGCAGAACATCGACACTGTGATGAAGTGGTTCTCACAAGAGGAGTTTGACTTTGTAACGCTGTACTACGGCGAGCCGGACAACGTGGGCCACGACAAAGGACCAGACCACCCCGACAGGAAAGTGATCATCCAGCAGATCGACCGGACCATCGGCTACCTGAGGGAGGCCATCAGTCGCCATCATCTGACCGACAGTCTGAACGTGATCATCACCTCCGACCACGGCATGACCACCGTCAAAAAGCGTCCGGAGGTGGGTGAGATCATCCTGAATAAGTACCTGAATTTACTTAGGCTCACCAGCTTTGAGATCCTTGACTACGGCGGTTTTGGTATCATCACCCCAAAGCCGGGGATGGAGCAGCAGGTTTTCGATGCACTGTCCAAAGTACCAAATATGACGGTTTACAAGAAAGAAGAACTTCCTGAGAGTTTCCATCTGGCCAAATCGGACCGGATGCCACCTATCCTGATCCTTGCAGAGCTGGGATTCAACTTAAATTCTGTAGGTATCATTTGACAGACCTCAGACCTCCTGTGTCACCAGAATATGAATACATGTTTTATCCTTTACAATAGATGGAAGATGCATAAAACTTTAATCTTTTGCGAAAGACTAGATTTAAATCTGAAGTCTACGTTTTGTTTTCTGCTGCTTCTTCACCTGTTTGTTTCTCGTTTGGAAACAGAGATTTATCGTCTACGTGAACAAAGGCGACCACGGCTTCCATAACGGAGAGATGGACATGAAGACCATCTTCAGAGCTTTTGGACCTGATTTCAGAAGGAACTATGTGTCCGAGCCGTTTGACAGCATCCACATTTACCCTCTGATGTGTAAACTGCTGCAGGTCGACCCGGAGCCGCACAACGGATCCCTGGCCACCACAGAGGACATGCTGGCCTTCAACGGTAAACCAGTCAACTAACCTAAACTAAAACTAACCTAAACTAAACTAAACTAAAACTAATCTAAACTAAATCTAAACTAACCTAAAACTAAACTAACCTAAACTAATCAAAACCAGTAGTGAGACTGTTGGTTTCAGTTCCATGCATAGTAGTAGTACTAGTAGTAGTAATAGTACTAATAGTAGTAGCAATAGTAATACTAGTAACAGCAGTGGTAGTTATAGTAGTACTAGTAATAGCAGTAACAGTAATAACTTACTTCAGTCTAATAAATGATCTTTCTCCTGTTTGTTTCCCTTCTTCTCTCAGCTGGCGGTGGGCGGAGTCAGGCGTCCCTCGGCCTGCTGGCGTCGCTTGTTTTCTACATTTTAACGGTCATGTAGCGGAGGCTGGTCAGGGATCAGCTGAAGACCAACTAACACCAACTCTGTTCTCTATTCTGCTGTTAAAAGGAATCAAACATTGAAACATTTGAAACCTGAAGTTGTTGACCAGTTTTCTTTGATAAAAACAGTTGAGTGAGTTTACGGTCACTGTGTTGAGGTTGGCCTGAACTGAACAATGATGTAGAAAAGACTTGAGAGTATCTTCTATTTAGATGTCTTTTTATACTAAATACTAAATTATAACTACCACTACTTTTGAATCTCCCATTTTATTTATTTTTTGCTGCAGGATATTTACTGTGTTATGAATGTTATGAGTAATAGTTATACGCAGATTTCTGAAATAAATTGCATCGCTGCAAAGATTATCACCGTACATGTCTATTTTGTTTATTTGTTTTGTTTATTTTGTAAAATAAAATGTGAAATGTGTGTGAAGTTAATATGGAACTGGAGTTCAACTCCAGAAGAGGGAAAGCATGAAGCTGCAGTGATCTCCACTAAAACAACATAGAAATACTTTTCATTAATTACAGTTTTAACTTGACTGAAATCCACCAAGACACAACCAAGTGACCTTCACTGCTTTCATTACACAGACTGACAGGTCTGTCTCGTCTGACGTCTCCATCCGACAGCTTGAGAGAAGTCATTTAAAAGCCAGTGGCACTGAAAAGAGCAGCATCGGTTTCCTCAGCTGAAAACGAGGAACAAAACCTTGTGGATCTGAGGAAACCACTGAACATCACACCTCACATCAATCAAACTTGTGTTTCTACGATCACAACAGATCCTCCCAAGAACCATTCAGTTTCAGAGTGTTTCCCCCTGCACAGTTCCATACTTCAAACCTCAGACGTGTTTCATATCGTCTGGATTTCTCAGATGAGACGCAGTCCATCTGAAACAATATTTCTCACAGCTTGGAGAAAACCCAAGACATTCCTTCTATAACATTTCATATAAATCACATTTTAGGATTCACGACTGTAACCAAATCAAAAGGAATTTAAGTACTGACAACATGATCTGGAGAACCTCGTTCTTGTAATATGAGGGGATTTTTAGGCTCCAAATAATATTGTTTGGAGATACAAAAAAAGACCGAAGAGGAAAAGGGGAATCAAACTTGTCAGAGTCGTCGATCACTTTGAGTTTTTCTTACTTGAACGTAAAGTTTCCACTGTCATTTTTGTTTCTGGGTTCTTGAAACCTGTCAAAACACTGTTGTATCATTTCAATCATAGATGAGCGTCAAGGACAAAATTCACCTTTTCTTCACTGCTGAATGATGTACTATGTGGGGAGGCTGTGGCTCAGGAGGTAGAGCGAGTTGGCTTCCAATCAGAAGATCGGCGGTTCAATCCCCAGCTCCTCCAGTCCACATGTCAAAGTGTCCTTGGGCAAGACACTGAACCCCAAATTGCTCCCGATGGTCAGGCAGCACCTTGCATGGTAGCTCACTGCCATCGGTGAGTGTGAATGGGTGAATGAGAAGCATACATTGTAATGCGCTTTGGATAAAAGCGCTATATAAATGCAGTACATCTACTAATAATAATGGCCTGGTGTCGACCAGAACCTGTAAGGAGTCCTGTTCAGGTGATGTCTGGTCTGACAGATGAAACTGGTTTGGTTCACATCAACTACCTACCCTGACCCTTCATCTTAGCTTTGTTTTATTTGTTTAATAAAGGTAGGTAGCTAACTTACTGATCTTTTACCTCAGCACTGGTTCTGCTCTTAGATGCTTGTTTAGGAAGGAAATGCACTTACGATTTCTAGTGACTAGTAGTTCTCTACCTATATTGATGCACTTACTGTAAGTCACTTTAGATAAAAGCGTCTGATAAATGACTGTAATGTAATGTGATGTAAATGTGTTTGGAAATCAACTGTTGGTGGAATATTGAGACCCGAGGGACAGCGGGTTCTCAGAGAGATCCTAACCAAGTCCTTGAACTAGTTCATTGAAGAGAGGTAAGAATTAGTAAGAATCTCTGACTTTTCAACAGAAAGTCCAAGGAGGAAGTGACGTCACAGTACTGGACACACCATTTGATTGACAGGTGATCTCTGGGAAGAGCAGAGCAGAAACGAGGATGTTGAGGATTCCCACTTTTAATAAACACTTTGTTTTATAATGTCGATGAGTTTGGAAAAAACGTAGATATTGCAATTTCTGGCATTAGCTCCACTAATAACCAACAACAAAGACAGAATTTGGTTGTTAGACTGAAGTCAGAACACAAAACTATCTGAGTGACAGAAGAAACACAGGAAGCATCTTAACGAAACCTTGATGAGCTCCTCAGACTGATCTGAAACCAGTTTCTAAAGAGGAACATATTAAATTAATAAATAAATTACACATTATTACATGAAGAGTTATTTTTTTATTACATCTTGACAAGTTATTACATCATCAGTTGCTAGTCAGACGTTTAAGGGACACGGTGACATTTTGCTCTTAAATAGATTTTTTTTCCCATCAGGCACTCGACAGATTAACGAAATAAAGTTTCTAATTTTTCCCTTCAATTACCCCTAAAGCAACGTACTAGCATTTCTAGCTGAATCCAGTAGGGTACAGCTAGCCGCAAGCTACGGTATCCCATTGGTTTCAATGAGGAATGCTAACAATGCTAACATGCTCCATCTAGGTTGAGGTATCTAAGTATTGGAACATTTTCAACCTTAATATGGAAAGAGCCCAGGGGAAGAAAACAAGTCACGTTATTCCTGTGGAGGCTTCAGCTATAGTGAAACTAAGGGACAAGTGACGCCCCCTGCTGGCTGGGTTCATTCCTGAGAAAATCCCCATTCATTTTCCCATTGACATACAAAATCATTTCGTCCTGCTTGGACAGCAGAACAGGCATGTTTGAACAGATAAAGATGAATCAGAACCGACAGTAAAATTCATTCAAATAAAAATGTAAAAACTAAAAACGATTAGCAGCCCTCGGCCAATCACAATCAATGAAACAAGATTGGTTTTATAAGCAAATGGGATCAATGTCATGTAATTACACATGATAAGTCCAACCTATCTCACTGAGCTTTGAACGCAACATGATGATTTCTCCAGCGAACTTCAAAAAGTTCAGATTTGGGAGGTTTTCGTCAAAGTTATTCCCTGGAGAGACGCCGGGGTCGACTGTTCCCTTCACAAACTGATTCCAACTCCAAATAAATTAAAATGACACAGATACACAATACTGCGATTATCATACAGGAAGTACTAGAAACATCTCCAATATAAAGTAGAACCAAGAACAGCCATGACCGTGGAGTCGGTGCCTCCTTCAATTTCCTGGCTCGCTGGATGAAAGCGACGCCAGAAAACAAAAACACAAACTCAGATGACGAGCGCTTCGCCTGGCAGCGCTGCAACAACACACCGCGCAGGGTGCAAAGACACATCGGATGGAAAGCAACAAACCCCTGCGACAGTCGCCA